>JAXQQM020083248.1:0-203867 GCA_034641835.2 Pinus albicaulis
TACCAATGTATTTTTTAGTAGTAATTCTATCTACCCATACGGCATTGACTAACTTCTTATTCCAAGTCTTTTTATTGTCTTCAAGTAACCTTTTGATGATATTTAAAGGGCTCTTGTTTGAGGATTCAGCTAGGCCATTACCTTGAGGGTAATATGCAGTAGAATGACCTAAGGTAATATGGTATTTGTGGCAAAATTCAATCATTTTCTTGGATTTGAATGTTGTTGCATTGTCAGTAATTATCTTTTGGGGACATCCAAATCTTGGAAGAATGTTTTTTTTAGGAAGGAAATAATGACAGTATCTATGGCTTGTCCGGAGGGTATGTCTTCAATCCACTTGGTAAAATAATCAATGGCTATCAAAATCCACTTATGTTGGCCTGAAGGAGGAGGGTGAATTTCACCAATGAACTCTAAACTTCATTGTTGAAATGGAATTTCAGTTGAAATAGGATTTAATGGGAGGGGTAATAATTTCTTCTCACCCTAAAAAATTTGGCACTTATGACATGAAGTTACATACTTTTTGACATAAGCAAACAAAGTAGGCTAGTAAAAACTAGCTCTCAGGATCTTATCTGCTGTAGTTTTACAATATAAGTGTCCTCCACAGTCACCTGCATGAAATTATTAAAGTATTTTGTTAGCTTATTCCTTTAATAAACAATTTAATAAAATCCCACTATGATCTCTCCAAAAAAGGAAATTATCTAAAATACAAAATCTAACTACTTTAAGCTTTAAAAATTTGGCTTGGTTCTTAACAATCCAGGAGGAGCTTGTAAGTTTAGGAGTACAAATATGATATTTGTATTCCAAGGTGGGTTTGAAAATGCCTCACTGATCATTGGATTCGTCATCTCTTCCTGATCATCTACTTGGGCAATAAAATTTATGCCTAGGGCATTGCAGTTAGATTCAACCATAAGTCTAGCTAATCCTTGACCTTTGATGAGTTTTGTGGGTCTTATCTCTATGTAATATTCTAAGATAGTGGCAATACACTTACCTCTTCTTCCATCAGGACCATCTTGAGTAAGAATTTCTTTAACTACAGAATTTGGGACATAGGCAATGATATGAGAATAGAGAATATAAACTTTGAAGTCTTTAATGACCTTAACCAAAGCTAGGGCTTGTTTTTCCATAATGTTGTACTTAAAAAGGGCATCTATAAGGGTCTTACTGAAAGAAGCTATGGGTTGTTCAAATCCTTGGTCATTTTTCTACAGTAAAATTGCATCAATGGTGTGTTCTGAAGAAAATGAAAAAAATACGAAATCTTTCTTAAAGTCAGGACTTATTAGGACTAGAGTTTTGGTTAAGGCTTGTTTGATAGAGTAAAATGACTGTTTAGCCTCAACAGTACATTTGAGAACTGAATCTTTTTTAGCATGTTATTTAGTTCTCTAATTATCTCAGCTAAATTAGATATGAATCTTCTTAAAAAAATTAATATTACCTAGAAAGGCTTGTAATTCTTTGATGTTTCTTGGTGGATTGATGTTCAGAATTGATTTTATCCTAGCAGGATCTATCCTGATTCCTTCTTTAGAAATTATGTGTCCAAGTAACTAGCCTTCTTCTAATGCAAATAGACTTTTCTTAGGATTTAAAGAGATGCCAAATTTCCTGCACTTAATAAAAACTTGTTTTAAATTATCCAAGTGTTCATTATCAGTTTTGAAAAACACAGTAATTTCATCTAAGTAAATTACTAAGAAATCATGTATTTCCTTTGAAAAATCTATGTCCATAGCCCTTTGAAAGGTTTCTCCTGCATTCATTAGACCAAAAGGAATTTTCACATACATAAAAGTGCCCCAAGGAGTAGTAAATGTCATTTTAAATTGATCTTATTTTTGGACTAAGATATGGTTGTATCCTGAAAAACCATTTAAAAGTGACATCCTATAAGAGCCTACTACCCTTTGTAATATATGATCCATTTTAGGTAAATGGTAATTATCCTTCAAGGACATTTTATTTAGATTCCTAAAGTCAACACATAATCTTATCTCTCATGTTTTCTTCCTTGTTGGAACTAGGTTGGAAACCCAATTAGAAAATCTGATTAGTGCAATGCTCTGTGCATCATACATTCTTTTCACTTCTTTTTCTATCAAAGGTAATAAACAAGGTTAATTCTTCTCAACTTTTGTTTAAATGGATTCTGATCTTCTTTTATTGGAATTTTATGTTGGATTATGCTGGTATCATAGGATTTGAGATCCTCATAAATCCAGGCAAAAACATCTTGATATTCCTTTAAAAGAGTAATGTATTTTTCCTTTTCTTGTTGAGGTAATGTTTTGGAAAGTTTGATTATTTTGGGTTTTAACTCTTTTCCAATATTGAATGATTCTATATCAGATCTAACTCGCTCTATTTTTGGTTTTCTAGCTACATCATTTGAGTCAAAAATATGTTCTAAGGGAGTTAAACCTTTAGGTAAGAAATTATCCTTAAGATTCAATATGTCTGATTCATCATCAATAATTTCTTCAATCTCTACTTTCTCTAAGCTATCTATATCAGCTTGACTATATCTAGTTGGTTTATCAAATTTTATTCTATTTACATCTAAGTTATTTAAATCTATTTCACAATCTAAATCATGATTTATAGTACAATCTGTGTCTATCTTATAGTTCTGAAATTCACCTTGATTGTTCGTGAACTTATAAATTTTTTCATCTTGAGAAAAAAATTTCCAATACTTAAGATTGTCTGGAATTATTGGCCTATGTTTGACTTCAGCAGTATATTTGTGATTAGGTTGGAAAGGTAAATTGCATGTACTAGCAAAGGTTGCTAGACAATGAGTTTGTATATTTTGTTTTCTAGGTACAACAGCAAATTTTCATTCCAATAAATCATCAGTTAAATCTATCACAGTGTCTTTGTATCTGCTTAGTCTAGGATGGTAAATAGAATAATCTCCATTTACTTGTTTGATGATCAACTCTGAATCTCCCATGATTAAATTTATTTTTCCTCCTGAGTTCCTAATGATTTGGAGTCCTAGAATGAGGGCTTGATACTCAGCCATATTATTGGTACATTTAAAATTGAGCCTGAAAGTATGGCCTTTTGAGTGATTAGTCTCCATGTTGGTTATCCAAAATCCTGCTCCTAACTTATTTACTGAACCATCAAAATCTAAATGCCATAGAGATTCATGAAAAATATTATCATTGTTTGGTGTTTTCTTTTTCTCTACTAGTTTAGTTTGGATTTCATTAGTTTCATAGTTGCATAGGATAAAAGAATCAAGGTCAGTTGGTGTAGAGTAAATTGGGTAATTTATAGATCTTTCTGCACTACTGACCATGTACTTCATCAATGTTTCCCTATATAACTTCTTAGGCTGGCAAAAAACTGATATAGTAGCATAAGACATGTCCAATTGCATAGATCCTTGTAACTTTGCTCCCCATGAGCGAGAAAGTAACATTCCATATTTAGGTGGGATATAAGCTACTAAAATTTCCATTAATATACTCTTACCAGGATACTGAACTAGTGTTACACACAAATCTTTGATTAGACCTAGGCATTTAACTTTACTTGAATCAAAAGAAAACAAATCTTTGTATGGCCTTATGGCTTCTAGATTGAAAGTTTCCATTGTGGCTTTAGGCATTAGATTATGGGAAGCTCCTGAATCTACCATGGCATTATGTAAAATTTGATCATGAATGGTAAGACTGATATAAAATGGAGGAACTGCTCCATCTGCATGTTTTCCATTCACGTCTGGTCCAAAAATCAACTCTGGCTAATCATCATTTAGATTTATGGAATCTTCTCCATCATTCATATTTAATGTTTCAGTTATGGTTGATTTATATAAGTCATGTTTTACCGATTCAGTCAAAGGAATTGGTATTTTAAGCTTTGTGATTTTTGATTGTATGTTGAATGTAGGTTGAGTTTTACTGATTTGAATCAATTCTTCTTTAGTAACTGTAGTTTGAGTTGGTTTGTCTTGTTTTTCTACAGTTATTTTTTCATTTTCAAGTGTTTTGACATTCTCTGTTTGTGTTTCTTGTGTTTTACTTCTCCTAAATTTCTTTTCAGGGATTGTGTGTGAAGCAGTATATTTTATTTCAGACTTAGAATTATCAGTAGATGTTTTTGAAGTAGCAGTTTTTGGATCTATTGATTTAGGATCAACAGAGGGTATTTTAGAATCTAAATTTGTTGTTTTAACTGAATTAAAAGCTTTATCAGCAGTATATTTTTGTGAACCTTTTGCAGCTTGATCAACTTCATCAATAATATCAACAATTTTAGGGCTTGATACATTTTTAGGACTAGAAATACATTATATTGATTGTGCATTTCATTTATAGCATAATCATAACCTTGTTTATAATCAAAGGATTCACTAGAATCTAATTTGAGTTGTTGGAGTTCAAATAATTCGTGATCTTCCTGAGTGAGGAAAATAGTATTATTATCATCTATTCCCATTAGATTTATTGTATCCTCGTCATCATCATTATTCTGAGAACTTTCAACATAGTTCTCTTGGAATGAGGGCCTTATTGTTTGGTCTGGGGCTGTTTCTTTTGCTTTTCCAGAATTTTTGTTTTTTCTAAAATTGGGATTTCTGATTTGTTGTTGGTTATCCCACTGAGATCTCCTCTCTATGTTTTCTATATATCCATCATCCTATCTAAATTTTTAGCTAACATATCTAACTTTTTGTCTAAATTGGCAGTTTCTTCTTTAATGGTCACTCTTCTTTCATTTCTGAGTCTAGTTTTTTTGGCTAAGATGTTTACTTCTACACTAAAAGCGTATGTTTGCATTTTTTCTAAGATGTCTGCATCTCTTTCCCTTAATTGGTAAGCCATATATGCATCAAATCCATCAGGGAATTTGAGCAGAACAGAATAAGGAGTGGATTTAAGATTTGTAGGGATAGAATTATAGACACTATTATACCTAGTGCAGTAGTCTTGGATTGACTCATTTGGAGCTCTTTTCATGGAATCAATTTCAGACAATATTTGGAGGGGATTCTTTTTCTTTTCTCATTTATTTAAAAACAATATATGAAACACAGCTAAATCAGTTACACTACCAACAGCTATATCTTTAAACCACTTCTTAACTTCTCCTGTCAAAGTTTGTGCAAACAATCTCATTTGAACATCTGAGTCATCAATCTCATAAATTTCAAAGAAGTCTATCATCTTAGTAATGTGTTGTTGAGCAGTATATTGGGTAGTGCCATCAAATAGTGGTATTTTATTTTGATAGTCTTGAGGCATGTCATGAAGTTGTTGTGGTAACACTAGGGGAGAATATCTAGCAGCCATATATTGAAGCTTAGCTTGGCTAGGAGGTAAAGTAGAACTGCTTGGAGCTATGCTGGAAATGATAGCTGATGAACTCAAAATTGTAGTTGAAGTGTTGGGAAATGAAACTGGAATGTATATGGAACTACTAGGAAATGAGGATGATGTGTTTAGGAAATCAAAAGGTGAGCCGATGGATATAGTGGACGAAGTGAGAGGTGGAAATAGTACTCTAGGTTGTAAAGGTAATCTAGGGATAAATGGATCTGTAGATGAGCTGGTAGTGGAATTTATAAATGATGTAACAGCATACAAAGATGAATCTCTAGCTGGTATTATATTGGTATGCAACTGAGAAACTGAAGGTTTGTTTGCATAGGTTAAAAATTGAGCTAATTCAATAGCTTCATCAATATCTTTGAGAATAGTAAGATTTAAGTTCTTCAATTTTAGTCTGATCTTGAATTTTCTGTGATTTAGAATTTGTTGTAATATTGTTCTGTTTTGTATTCAAGAATGAAGAGAAAACATGGTATAAAACAGTAGTTTTAAGATCACTTTTAGATTTTCTTCTAAATAAAGAATGCTCAAATTTCAGATCAAAATCAATATCTTGCAGACTTACTAACTCTTGTGGTAATGAATTGACTATTTTTAATGATACTTCAGCTTCTAAATATTCTAACTGTTTTTTCTTTTTTACTAATTCATTCTGGGTTGTCTACTATAACTGCAGGCTTAGGATCCAGGTTCGACCTAGTATAATAAACTTTCCTAGAAGCCAGAATTACTGTTTTCAATATACACAACTTATAAAAACAATCTTAAAGTAAAAGGATATATAAAAATATTTTCTTTAAGACTAGTTTTAAGACTAAGGATTGGTTATTCCCCAGTATGGTCGCTAGTAATGTTATCACTCTATTAATTCTCAAGTTGTGTGATTTTGGTTTTTAGTCAAAGAATACTAGAGGTAACCACAAACCAGCTTCAAACTCTAGGATCCAGCCTTCCTAGGGTTCAGAGAGGGCTCTCTCTTTAAAGTTTAACTTTGTTTTAATTTTTGAATATTAGGCAAGTTATGAAAGTGCAGTTTTGGTTTTTCTTTGGTAGATTTGGTGGGAAAAATCACTTAAAAGGAATGATAGTGGGAAATCTATTTGTCCATTGGGATATGGAGTCAAAATCAAGCAAACAGGACTAGGATCAAGGGCAAAAAGGTCAAATGTCTTCAGGGCAAGATAGATAACCATTGGAGATCTTGGAAATTCGTTTTTGTGAGGTAGTATGATCGGGAAAAAGGGCACTTAAGAATCCTTAAATCAGGAAAAAGAAGTATTAGGAAGAGTTCAAACGAGAGAGGGAGAAATTAAGGGTTCCGTACATTGGAAATCAGAGGAAAACATATAAATGATAACTAGTTAAAAACATGGTTCTTTTAACAAATCCTTTAGTAATACTCCTAGTTATACATTCAGATTTAGCATAAACATAAATGGATGCATGTAACATGTTAGCCACCTATAAAAAAATTTATACCAAAACGTGGCTAAATCATTTTCAGAGCCTTCAAGAAACAAGTTTTATTGCTAAAAAATGTTATCTCTTGAAGACTCTTGAAGGCCTCATGCCTCTGTCCAAATTCTTCCCTACTGTGCCCATTTCACATTCTGGAATTCTGTTGATTTCATGAGAACACACTGCTGCAAAATCACCTTTTTTCCCTTTCCTCACTTGAAAAAACTAACCTCTGTTCTGCTCTCCTTTATTCCCCACAAAAATCCCTCATTATCATGTTTTTCCCCTTTCCCCTTCATCAAACCCCTTTGATAAGGTTTAAGACCATTCTTTGCCTTATCAAAACCCTTACAACCATTGAAAAACTTGAAAATTTTCATAAAAAACACATTTTTGTGTTACAAACTTAAGCCCCCTTGGGCTAAGTTTTAAACCACTTCCCCTCCACGTGCCTGCACCCTAGAACTAGGTGCTAGACCCACAAAGCACCAATCGCGTCGCAAAAAACCAAGCGCACAAGTCTTTTGGTTAAATAAAAGCTCCGATGCTGATTAGCCCTGTAAATTGTAGCCCCCGATCATATTACATTTCATATAGACCATGGCCCCGCAGACGAGCGCCAAGCCATATTATAAATATATAAAATCATCTCGATGCCTAAACCTTTGTTTTTATTAATATTTTGGGTTTTGCAGGGTTTGAAAAGTTTTCCGCCGGAACAAAGCTTAAATTGATCCCCATCGTCGATCTCATCTGCAGATTGACGGCCCACAAATCAATCGCCCCGGTGGTCCCCACGGTCATTTACTGTTCAAAAACCAGAGCGATTTTCATCGCACTACCTTTTAAAGGAAAGTTGTATTCCTCGTTTGGATGCAATCAATGCCACAGGCTGACACGTGGTCCTGAGCAGTTTGGAGATATCGCCCTCCCCACGCATTAAAGGTCGACTGTGGGCCTAGTGCGATATTGATGTATGCCGTCCGATCTGAGGCCGGCTCATCGAACGGTGATCGCACTCAAAGGAAGCTCGGGGGATAAATTAAGGTACAGCGCATTTCTCAAAGCATCTCTGTCGTCGATCTGATCCGCAGATCGACGACCCACAATCAATCGCCCGCTCCCCATGGCCACGACAGCAGCCAGTGGTCCCATAGAACCGGTAGTCCCAACGCCCAGTCGACATACACATCAGCACCCACACGGCAGCAATCGATTGGAGCGGGTCTTGTGAAATCCGGACCCGATACGTTTTATAGGGCGGAATTCATAAAAATTTCAGGTCACACTTGAGCCGACGTCAGCAGGCCCCAAAACAGAAGCTCCATAAGGCGGATTTCATAAGGATTTTGGGTCACAAACACCCTGATGTCAGCAAACACCTTTTGTGACCCGAAATGGTTATGCAACTTGGTTTTATCAAAGTTTTGAAGTCGGGTTATATCGTTTGGTAAGGGTGATTATATGGTTTTTCCATTATATATTGAAGAAAGGCCGAAGGATGGCGTTTAATTCTCACGCCTTTTATTCTATAAAGGAAGCCATCAAGGGGTTCAATTTCCGCGCCTCGTCAATACTCCAAAGGCATTGATGCTTCACGATCCCTGCGCAACACTGCACACCAACAGAACACAGTAAATGAATAAAAAATCAAAGAGTATCAGTGTCGAAGACAGAAATGCACCAGAACAGAAGACTGAAGAAAGATCTGGGGGGATTATGGCTAAGATTTATTATCAAAAGCCTAATCCTCCCAATTAAGACACGGGTAAAAGAAAATCATAACTGTATTATCAAGCAGGAAAGCCTCGGCCGCCACATATAAGGCAAATTGATTCCTCCCAGCTACCGCAAGTGCCACCTGTGCCTCAAAGCACTCAAACAGAGGCCGAAGTTATTGATCAAGATAAGATATTTTCCTCAACGTAGCCAGAGAGTTAATTCTGCAAATAAAATTAAAGACGAAATATCAGCAGAGTTACTTTAACATAACAAAGAGCCTCAAAAGTCAAAAAGAGCTCCCACCGAGCTTAAATATTAATGTAAATTATTTAATATAGATGACACCTATGAAAGCTTCTTCATCGAGCCCCCCAAAAGGCGAGAAGCCATTAAGTCTGTATTAATTATCTTTGGAGATCCTTTGCCAGATCTCACCTCCTCATTCTTCTATAAATACTACTGAAGAAGATGAGAGAGGGGTTGGTTGAGTTGATTGCTAAACTTTGAAAGGTAACTGAGCTTGAGACTTCTGATTGTAAATAGGGATTCACTGGCTCTTGGAGCTCTTCTTGTGATAGATAAGTTAGTCTGGGAAGTGTAGATGATTGTTAACCTAAAGCATCGGACTTAAAGCTATAACTAGTTTGAAGCATCAATACAAGCTGATTTATGGGATCCTGGTCTATGTCGACGGTGATGTTATTTCTTATTGTGAATTGTTGTTTTATTTCTGTTTTCACTGTGTTCATCTTCTCTTATAAAGAACAACATGCATAGAGTTAGGATCTATTGTATATCAGTAACCTTCTCTGACTGAAAATATTTATCTATATGTTTTCTTCTGATCTGTATTATTTAAGAATGATTTAATTCAGTTCAAACAGTAGGAATGTTGGCATTCCCTCGTCCTGCTATCTTAGCTAATTGTTATTCTTGAAATTTTTTTCATTTCATGTTGAGTAAAGATGAACTATGGAAGATATGGTATGCCCTGGTCCTAGTTTTATCCCAAAAGACTATCTGAAAGTTTCCCTTGGAATGTGTCAAAAGCTGGCTAGTTTCAAAGTACTTACCAGATCTTAGGAAATTTTTTGTTGTCTTAGTGTTTGTCTTGAAAGTAACCAAGTAAAGCAGAGCTAGGAGAGGATTTGTGGTGAGCCCGGCCCGCTAGTTTCTACTCTAACAATTGCCTTCAAGTTTCCCTCTATTTTTATATTTTTCCTATTGAAAGTATATCAAAGGCTGGCTAGTTTCAAAGTGCTTACCAGATCCTGGATGTATCTTATGTCTTTCTTAAGTGTTTGTCAAAGGCTGGCTAGTTTCAAAGTACTTACCAGATCCTGGGCTGCTCTTTGTTCTTCATCTATTTAATTTCCCCTTCTTGTTGTATCATTTCATTCCATAAATCAAACTCTAAAGAGATCCTTAGACATAGATGACTTGCCCCATGGACCACTCTTTCCCCTTGTTGTTTCAATTAAACCCTATTATGACTCCATAGCCCAATGGACTAAAACCTGCAATTATCTATCTTTCTGGGCAAAGCTTGTTCTATTTGCTTGCAACTTCTCACCTTTGAAACTCTTTACATTTAGTACTTTCCACCTCAAAAAGTGATCATGCTCAACCATCCAAAAACAACACAAACCCTCAGCCTTCATAACTAGCCTAATATCATAACACAAGACTTCAAAGACAAATCCATCTTTGCACTTATTGGAGAGATCCCTCTCCGGATTCAGGAGGGCTAGATCCTAGAATCGCAAAGTGGTTGAAATAATGTTGTTTCTGTGATCGGAATCTTCCAATCTTGCTGATTACAGATTCCTAACATTTCTGGCGACTCTGCTAGGGAACGAACCTAATTAGAATCTTTGGTTCCCCTTAAAATTTCATACAAACATTTTCTAGTGAGTAAAAAGCAGCCTTTTCAAGCACTACCTAGAAATGGTAATCCTGATGAAGCTTGTTTGAATCAGTGACAAACTAGGCAAACCCTAGGATTCTCATGATACTTTATCTAACCTTGAAAAATCATCTGGTTTATCCCTAAGAGTAGACTGTTTTCGTCTCATAACCGTAGATAAGTTGTGAAACAGATTTAGGACACTCTTAGAAACCACACAACTGAAAAAATAACTCAGAAAACCCACAAAAATATTCAGATTTGAATTCAATAAACATGGTGGTGGACCATAAAACCTTTTACCTCTGAAAAAAGCTAAAAACTTCCAATTGGGGACTCCACAATCCGGAACCGACCTTAAGACTCCACTGGGAAGAACCCTTATCATTGTAATATCTTTCAAACTCAGTTAGAGGACTGTAGGATTAAAATTTGTATAAAATAGTTTATTTAACCACTAAAAGACTGTCATATCTGGTTGAAATTTTCTTGTTTAAGTTGGGTCTAAAAACACAGCATAGTGGCTCCTAGAAAGATCCATACTAGAGCTTATCCTGACCTTGATCCACCTGAGATAGTTGATAAACCAGAAAGTATCCTTAGGAAGTCTCCTAAGATTAAATTTTCAACTGTTTTCAGACCGCCCTTGAGAGCTAATTTAGATCCTGAAAATCTTGTAGCTCTACAACAATCACAAGCAAATCTAATAATTCCATTTATAACTAGGTCTCTTGGTGATTTAGATCAGCTAGATTCTGAGTCTTCACTTTCATCTCCTGAAACAAGTGAACATCCTGGTAGTAGAGAAACCACACCACCTAATTTACATTTTCTTTACAACTTAGGTGTCTCTCATCCAAGATCAGCTCAGCAATCTACTGTTGTTCCATCCACATCTATCCACCAAACATCCACTATCCAAACCACTCCACTTTAGCCCACTTTACCTTTTGTTAATCCACCTCTTGTGAATCCACCCCCACCACATATCATGGTGGCATGGTATTCTCCCTTAGTCCTTCGTGTACCATTAGTCAATCTTCCGCGGGACTATCAGTCCAAAATTCCATTATATGATGCTAGTAATGCTACTACTGCATCACAACAGGTGGATAAGATGAATGACTACTTTGACATAAATGAAATTGATGATGATTCTGTCAAGCTTAGATTGTTTGCTCAGAGTTTGGGGGGAGAAGTAAGAAAATGGTTCAAAGGCTTAACCCCCCATAGTATCAATGATCTTCAAGCCTTCCATCAGACATTCTTAAACAAATGGGAAGTAAAAAAGAATCCTCTCCAAGTCTGTTCTGATTGCAAGAACCTCCATAGAAACACCAAGGAAAGTGTACAAGCTTATTGTACCAGATTTAACAATGTATTTAATGCACTTTCCCTAGATCTAAAACCTCCACAAGGCTCAGCCTTAAAAAAATTTCCTGAAGGGTTCGACCCTGAGATGGCCTATCAGCTGAGAGAGAAATATCCTACAACTCTTAAAGAGATGCAGAAAGGTGCTCTAGTTGTGGAAGTCAACTTGATGGAGAAAAGAGAAAGAATGAAAAATGAGAAGAGAGTGTCCTTTAGAGAAGAAAATGCACCTTCTACTTCCAACTCAAAGACGCAGAGAATGATGGAGGAGATGATGAAGAAAATGAGCACCCTTGAGAGAGCACAAGCCAGTCAAAACCAAACTACTCCTCAAAACAGAAACCAGAACCAGAATCAGAATTTTAGAAGGAACCAACCTCCAAACAGACCTAGGTAATATGATCAACAGATCACTCCTCCCTTTCATCAAAACTATGTAAGTGAGGTTGAGGAAACAGATGAAATAATAGAGGAAGATGATATCAGCATGCTGGGGGTAGATAATGATGACTTTGAAATCCATTATGATAGAAAACAACGCCTTTATACACCTTATGATGACAAAAGAGATGATGATGAAATTCATTATCAAGAAATGGAAAATGTCATCATAGAGTCTTTATACACCTTATTCCCCAAAAAAATTTCATGAACATTTAAACTTACATAAAAGGGAGAATACAACGCAAATCACCCAAGACTTAGGGCCTATCGAAACGATGTCGTGGAACTTTTAAAAACTTTTGAGGAATACCAGATAATTTTTGTCCCGAGGAAAAGAAATATTGCGGCCCACAATTTAGCCTTTGCAGCTAGAACATGCTTAACGCCATATGAAACCAAAGACTGCACAAATCAAATAAAATTCAAACCAGTCGTACCTGATAACGAAAAATATTGGCAAGTGTTCGACGGGGACAAACAAATAGAAGACTTCATGCAATTTAGAAATGAATTCAAACTACACAGTTCGAACTCAGATTATGATACCGACTGCAGTGAAGAAAATTTTCTTGGTGAAGAAGAACTGTCTCCCAAATTGGTTAATATTAATCTACTGTCAAGCAAACTTCAAAAGAAAATAGAACTGACTGCAGAATTAGAAACCCTGCAGTCCAAAGATGAAAGTTTGCCAAAGGGTCTGGCACCTTTAGAAGAGTTGTTTGATTTTAACAATGTGGCCAAGAAGCCAAAACTGGAACCTGTAGAGACTGAAGTGGAAGAGTGCAATTTAGGTAGTCAACTTAATCTGAAAATGATTAAACTGTCTAAAACTTTACCAACTCACATTAAACTCAAATACATAAAGCTGTTTAAAGAATTTTCTAATGTTTTTGCGTGGAGTTACAAAGATCTTAAAGCTTATGACACTGAAATAATACAACACAAAATCCCTCTCAAGGAAAACCAAAAACCATTCAAACAGAAACTGTGTAGAATAAACCCTGTACAACTCCCTTTGGTTGAGGAGGAGATCAAAAAAAGTGTATGAATCTAGTATTATTATCCCTATTAGATATTCTGAGTGGGTGTCTAATCTGGTGTCAATTAGGAAGAAGACTAGAGAGATCAGGGTTTGTATAGACTTTAGAGACTTAAACAAAGCTTCATTAAAAGACAACTACCCTTTACCTAAGATGGATCATATTTTGCAAAGGGTGGTAGGGTCTAGAAGAATTTCTTTGCTTGATGGCTACTCAGGGTACAATCAGATCTTAGTTCACCCTGATGATTAATTAAAGACAACCTTTACTACACCATGGGGCACTTTCATGTATGTGAAAATGACCTTTGGTCTAATGAATGTTGGGGCAAATTTTCAGAGAGACATGGACATAGCATTCTCGGAAGAACTGGGCTACTTCATCATTATATACCTGGATGATGTCACTGTGTTTTCAAAAAAAAATGAAGAGCACTTAGAACATTTAATAAAAAAATTTCGAGAAATGCAGGAAGTTTGGGATATATTTGAACCCTAAGAAGACACTATTTGGGCTCCAAGAAGGTAAAATTCTTGGGCACATTATTTCAGAAGAGGGTATTAAGATAGATCCAAAGAGGATTGAGGCCATATTGCAAATCTCTCATCCTCGAAACATTAAGGAGTTGAAATCTTTCATTGGAAAGATTAACTTTTGGAGAAGGTTCATCCCCAACTTGGCTGAGCTTCTTAGAAATATCACAAACATGTTAAAGAAGGAGCAAGGGGTAAAATGGACCTTGGAAGCAAAGAAATCCTTTGAGCTGGTGAAACAAGCGTTAACCAAAACACCAGTTCTTATAAGTCCTGATTTTTCAAAAGACTTATATTTTTTCATTTACATCAAAACATACCATAGCTATTGTCCTTTTACAGAAAAACCCACAAGGACAAGAGCAGCCTATTGCATTATTTATCAAGGCATTGAGGGATGCCCCTCTGAATTATAACATTATGGAGAAGCAAGCTTTTGCTTTGGTTAAAGCTTTGAAAGACTTCAGAGTATACATCTTGCATTCACACATCATTGCCTTTGTCCCAAATTCAATTGTGAAAGACATTCTAACACAGGACCCAGATGATAAGAGAGGTAAGTGGATTGCTGTTATCCTTGAATATGATTTAGAGATAAAACCCACTAAGCTGATCAAAGGCCAAGGTCTAGCTAGATTAATGGCTGAATCAAATTTTGAAGTTCTTGATATAAATATGATTAATGCTTTGGATGATCAAGAGGAAATATCAACTCCCATTGTTGAAGACCATTTTATGAATTCATTTTTGTATGCTGATATTATTTATGTTTTGCTTAATTTAAATACACCTCCTGGTTTGACAAAAACAAAGGCAAGGTTCCCAAATTTAAAAGTCGTAAACTATTGCATTATAGATAGATGTCTTTATTGGAAAAATGCAAGCGGTATCTTGCTTAAATGTTTGCTTGAGTTTGATGCAGAAAAGGTTAAGCACGAGTTCCATGAAGGAGAGTGTGGAGGTCATTTGTACTAGAAGACGACAGCCAACAAAATTTTGAGGGCTGGCTTCTATTGGCCTACTCTCTTTCCTGATATACACAAGATGATCATTGTCTGTCATAAATGTCAACTTTTTGAAGGAAAAAGAAAACTGCTACCTCTACCTTTGCATCCAATCACTGTTGAAGCTCCTTTTCAACAGTGGGGACTTGACCTCATAGGAGAAATCCATCCACCATATTTTGCTTAGCATAGATGGATTCTCACTGCCACATACTATTTCACTAAGTGGATAGAAGCCATACCTTGTACGCGGGCCAATGATTCTGCTATTATAAAATTCATGGAGACTAACATTCTCTGCAGATTTGGTTGTCCTACCAAGATCATCACTGATAATGCAGCAGCATTTGGATCAAAGAAGATGGTTGAATTCTGCCACAGATATCAGATAACATTGGGTCATTCTACGGCCTATTACCCTCAAGGTAATGGACTTGCAGAACCCTCAAACAAGAGTTTAGTGAACACAATCAAGAAGCTGTTGGAGGACAACAAAAAGTCTTGGCACACAAAGCTTGTGCACGCACTTTGGGCTAACAAATTGACATTGAAGAAATCTATTGGTATGTCACCCTACCAGCTTCTGTATGGTATTGATGCAATTTTTCCAACCAACCTTGGTGTACCAGTGATGAAGTTGATTCAAGAGTTGCAAACTGAAGATAATGACATGATTAGAAGAATAAATCAGACCATTCATCTTCAAAAAACCAGAGAGGAGGTTTATAACAAAGCATTGCAAAAGCAGAACAACATTAAAAAGCTTTTTGACAGAAGAACAAAGGCCAGCAATTTCAATATTGGGGACAAAGTTTTGAAGTGGGAATCAAGAAGGGAAGAAAATGGCAAACATGGAAAATTTGACAACTTATGGCTTGGCCCTTACTCCATCCATTCAGTTGTTGGTAATAATGCTTATTTTTTGCAAGAGTTGAATGGAGCAGAATTGTTTGGGGGTCCTGTCAATGGCAGGATGCTTAAGCATTACTTCTCTTGATCCATGCTAAGTTCTATCAACCTTTTTATCTTTTTTCTCATTGTAAATACTTCGCCCATCATTGTATTCAAATTTATAAAAATAAAAAATACAAAAACAAAGAAAGAAAGAAAAGAGGGCAGATTGTGAAAACAAGAAAGGTACAGCCCCATACCAAAAAGAGAAACAAATATGAAAGTGTGCAAGCTCAAATGCAACTCCTAAAGAACACACTTCTAGTTAGTAAAACAACCTAATCTTGACAAATTAGTTTTAAATTTTTTGCTGATAGGATAGTGAATTCGATTTGCCAAACTGTTTAATCTTGGCTTATCAGTAGATAGTTTAGGATAGAGATTAAAGGTTCAAACATGCTCAAAATCTGAACCTAATTTTCCAAAGAAAATGACTCAATTCTGTTTCAAATTATGAGTCAAGAAAGATGTAAATCTGGTTCCAATTAGTTCAAAATCCGAACCAGTTGACAAAGGAAAGACAACTCAAAACAAAGCTGTAGAAAAGATGAAGGAAATTCTTTGAAATTTCAGATCCTAAGCCTTCCATTTTGTTTTAATTTTCTGCAAAATAAGATCTATGTGCAGCTTGTTTCTCATGCCATAGATTAGCATCAAGTTAGACTATTAAATCCTGACTTGAATGCTTTTAAATTTCTGTAGTAGAATTTAGTGAATAAAATCTGTTGGACAGTTTAATCCCAACAGATGACGGATTAGGTAGAGAATCATATGGGCTCAACTGTTTAATCTGAGTCCATGGAGAAATAAGGAGTACAAATAGATTATATTTCCTGCTTTCAAAAGAATAAAATTTTGTAAAAGAGTTTGCCAATCTAAGTGCACTCTAAAGAATAAAAAATGTTAGATCTGTAATATTGGGTAGGTAGAAAGCTTGTTGATAAAAGATCCATTGTTTTTATGACTACTAACCTGATTTCAGAACAAAAGAAGATCATCCAAGGAAAGAAAGGCAGCCCAATGGATGAGGCACTGATCAGCCTCCCAGAGAATGCAAGTCTGCAGTTCTTGATGCCTTCAAGAAGGCACCATCCCCAAGTGGAGCCACTATTAGCCACCTATAAAATTTGTTATACCAAAAGGTGGCTAAATCATTTTTGAAGCCTTCAAGAAACAATTTTTATTGCTAAAAATGTTATCTCTTGAAGACTCTTGAAGGCCTCATGCCTCTGTCCAAATTCTTCCCTACTGTGCCCATTTCACATTATGGAATTCTGCTGATTTCATGAGAACACACTGCTACAAAATCACATTTTTTCCCTTTCCTCACTTGAAAAAACTAACCTCCGTTCTTCTCCCCTTTATTCCCCATAAAATTCCCTCATTATCATGTTTTTCCCCTTTCCCCTTCATCAAACCCCTTTGATAAGGTTTAAGACCCTTCTTTGCCTTATCGAAACCCTCACAACCATTGAAAAACTTGAAAATTTTCATAAAAAACACATTTTTGTGTTAAAAACTTAAGCTCCCTTGGGATAAGTTTTAAATCACTTCCCCTCCACGTGCCCGCACCCTAGAACTAGGTGCTAGACCCACAAAGCGCCAATCGGATCGCAAAAAACCAAGCGCACAAGTCTTTTGGTTAAATAAAAGCTCCGATGTCGATTAGCCCTATATATTGTAGCCCTCGATCATATTACATTTCATATAGACCATGGACCCGAAGACGGGTGCCAAGCCATATTATAAATATATAAAACCATCTCGACGCCTAAACCTTTGTTTTTATTAATATTTTGGGTTTTGCAGGGTTTGAAAAGGTTTCTGCCGGAACAAAGCTTAAATCGATCCCCACCGTCGATTTGATCTGCAGATCGACGGCTCACAAATCAATCGCCTCGGTGGTCCCCACGGTCATTTACTATTCAAAAACCAGAGCGGTTTTCATCGCACCGCCTTTTAATGGAAAGTTTTATTCCCCGTTTGGATGCGATCAATGCCACATGCCGACACGTGGTCCTGAGTAGTTTGGAGATACCGTCCTCCCCGCGCATTAAAGTTCAAATGTGGGCCTAATGCGATATTGATGTACGCTGTCTGATCTGAGGCTGGCTCATCGAACGGTGATCGCACTCAAAGGAAGCCTGGGGGGTAAATTAAGGTACATCGAATTTCTCAAAGCATATCTGCCATCGATCTGATCTGAAAATTGACGGCCCATAATCAGTCGCCCGCTCCCCACGGCCATGACAGCAGCCAGAGGTCCCATAGAACCGGTGGTCCCAACGCCTAGTCGACATACACATCAGCACCCACGCGGCAGCAACCGATTGGAGCTGGTCTTGTGAAATCCGGACCCGATACGTTTTACAGGGCGGAATTCATAAAATTTTCGGGTCACACTTGAGCCGACGTCAGCAGGCCCCAAAACAGACTCGATAAGCTCCATAAGGCAGATTTCATAAGGATTTTGAGTCACAAACACCTTGACGTCAACAAACACCTTTTGTGACCCGAAATGGTTATGCAACTTGGTTTTATCAAAGTTTTGAAGTCCGGTTATATCGTCTGGTAAGGGTGATTATATGGTTTTCCATTATATATTGAAGAAAGGCTGAAGGCTGGGGTTTAATTCTCGTGCCTTCGATTCTTTAAAAGGAAGCCATCCAAGGGTTCAAATTCCCGTGCCTCATCAATACTCCAAAGGCATTGATGCTTCACGATCCCTATGCAACACTGCACACCAACATAACACAGTAAATGAATTCAAAAATCAAAGAGTATCAGTGTCGAAGACAGAAATGCACTAGAACAGAAGACTGAAGACAGATCTGAGGGGATTATGGCTAAGATTGATTTTCAAAAGCCTAATCCTCCCAATTAAGACACAAGTAAAATAAAATCATAAGTGTTTTATCAAGCAGGAAAGCCTCCACCGCCACATCTAAGGCAAATTGATTCCTCCCAGCTACCGCAAGTGCCACATGTGCCTCAAAGCATTCAAACAGAGGCCGAATTTATTGATCAAGATCAGATATTTACCTTAGCGTAGCCAGAGAGTTAATTCTGCAAATAAACTTAATGACGAAATATCAGCAGAGTTACTTTAACATAACAGAGAGCCTCAAAAGTCAAAAAGAGCTCCCACCGAGCTTAAATCTTAATGTAAATTATTTAATACAGAGGACACCTATGAAAGCTTCTTCATCGAGCCCCCCAAAGGGCGAGAAGCCATTAAGTCTGTATTAATTATCTTTGGATATACTTTACCAGATCTCACCTCCTCATTCTTCTATAAATACTACTGAAGAATATGAGAGAGAGGTTGGTTGAGTTGGTTGCTGAACTTTGAAAGGTTATTGAGCTTGAGACTTCTGATTGTAAATAGGAATTCACTGGATCTTGGAGCTCTGCTTGTGATATATAAGTTAGTCTGGGAAGTGTAGATGATTGCTAACCTAAAGCATTGGACTTAAAGTTGTAACTGGTTTGAAGCATCAATACAAGTTGATTTATGGGATCCTGGTCTATGTCGATGGTGATGTTATTTCTTATTGTGAATTGTTTTTTTATTTCTATTTTCACTGTGTTCATCCTCTCTTATAAAGAACAACATGCATAGAGTTAGGATCTACTGTATATCATTAACTTTCTCTGACTAAAAATCTTTATCTATATGTTTTCTTCTGATTTGTATTATTTAAGAATGATTTAATTCAGTTCAAACTATAGGAATGTTGGCATTCCCTCGTCCTGTTGTCTTAGCTAATTGTTATTCTTGAAAGTTGTTTTCATTTCATGTTGAGTAAATATGAACTATGGAAGATATGGTATGCCCTGGTCCTAGTTTTATCCCAAAAGACTATCTGAAAGTTTCCCTTGGAATGTGTCAAAAGCTGGCTAGTTTCAAAGTACTTACCAGATCTTAGGCCATTTTGTGTTGTCTTAGTGTTTGTCTTGAAAGTAACCAAGTAAAGCAGAGCTAGGAGAGGATTTGTGGTGAGCCTGACCCGCTAGTTTCTACTCTAACAGTTGCCTTCAAGTTTCCCTCTATTTTTATATGTTTTCTATTGAAAGTATATCAAAGGCTGGCTAGTTTCAAAGTACTTACCAGATCCTAGATGTCTTTTATGTCTTTCTTAAGTGTTTGTCAAAGGCTGGCTAGTTTCAAAGTACTTACCAGATACTGGGCTGCTCTTTGTTCTTCATCTATTTAATTTCCCCTTCTTGTTGTATCATTTCATTCCATAAATCAAACTCTAAAGAGATCCTTAGACATAGATGACTTTCCCCATGGACCACTCTTACCCCTTGTTGTTTCAATTAAACCCTATTATGACTCCATAGCCCAATGGACTAAAACCTGCAATTATCTATCTTTCTAGCCAAAGCTTGTTCTATTTGCTTGCAACTTCTCACCTTTGAAACTCTTTGCATTTAGGACTTTCCACCTCAAACAGTAATCATTCTCAACCATCCAAAAACAACACAAACCCTCGGCCTTCATAACTAGCCTAATATCATAACACAAGACTTCAAAGACAAATCCATCTTTGCACTTATTAGAGAGATCCCTCTCTAGATTCAGGAGGGCTAGATCCTAGAATCCCAAAGTGGTTTAAATAATGTTATTTCTGTGATCGAACTTTGCCAATCTTGCTGATTACAGATTCCTAACATAACAAAGAAAGGAAACAATGACAAGTGAAGAAAATATGTCACTCCAAATAGGTCATCACAGGAATCCTGAAGTATGATGCCAATTTTCTTTGATCCGCCCTGCTACTCGAAGTTTTGGCACACAAAATCTTTAAAGTCGAAGAAGAAATGACTATAACAATCCCAACAATTTTATTCCACACAAAATACTTGATGAAGTCTTTATAAATAATGTTTTACAAAATATCCTAGAAGGCTTCGAGGAATTATCTTATCAAAATAAAATATCTTTACAATAAAAATAGAGAAATTTTCTTAACAAATCAGCAAGTTGTCCTATTTTATAAATAAGAAATAGAAATAGTTTTGAGGATAAAGCAGTTGGTTGCCTTGTCGTCCTCCTTGCTGGCTTTTAGATATTTTTTGAATCTGATCTGCCTTGTCTGATACTCTTTCTCGGATACTCTTTATTCACTGATACTCTTTAACCCTTAGTCAAAAAGTGTTTACTGTTGTAAATAAAATCTATTTTGACTGTAATTTAGAAAACAAGTTTCTTTCTTCTTTTCACCTACTTGTCTTTTATCCTTCATAACAAATCAGTAAGTGACTGCCAATCCTCATTTTTAGGAATTTGAATATTCTTTAATTTCCTAAAATTCTTATCAGCTTCTGTATATCTAGCAAAGGTTGGCTTGATGACAAACAAGTGTTTGATTCATATTGTAAGTAAAATAAATCTTCAAAACTCTTCAGTAACACTTTTCCTGTTGGGATGCCTTGACCTGTTGGTTTATTTACTTGTTCCTTGGCAAATTCTCTTATCTTTTTATCATAGTCATTTTGAGGCTTCAATTTATCATTAATAACCATGATATCAGGAAGTCCTTTTTGACTCAAATTTGTGAACTTAACATGAACCTGGTTATGGCAGTATTCATGCCTTCACACTTTTCTTAAAGTTGCCTCATCAAATTTCTTTTTGTTGTGACTTTCCTAATTTCCATGATAGTTTTTGTTCTGTCTGTTATTTTGAGCTCTTCCAATTCTTGTATATTTTTGTTATTAAGGAAATTGATTAGCCTTACTGCTTGTTCTGGTTTATCAGCTAAATCAGTTTGATTCTTTTGAATTTCTACTTGGGCTGCTAATAATAATTCTCTTTGCTCAAAAATCACCTGAATTGAAGGCCATACATCATGGATGGCTTCAATGATATTATTCCAAAGGTGATTTTTGATGTATGATATCCGATCCTTAAAATTTAATTCTTTTTGCAACTTTTTTATCTCTTCACTCAATCTACTGGCATTTTGTTCATGTATCTTAGCATTTACCTAAGCTGATTTATTTGACTTTTCAAGATTTTCAACCATTTTTGTCAATCTGTCAATCTCATTTGTCTTTAAAGACATCTCTTCAATTGCTTTCATTATCTTACTGGCCTCATCAGTAGGCTGTACTGCTATTGTAGAATATTCAGTGGCTGATTTTGTAGAAGAAGTCACTAGCACTACAGTAGCCCATGGTTCTTTGGGTGCCAGCTTTTCTCCTAAAGTTGAAGGCACTGCTGCAGTGATAACTGGAATGACTATAGGAATCACTAGTTCTTTCATTGTCTCCTTTTATTGGACAAGCTTGTCCATCTGTATTTCCATTTCCTTAACCTAGGCTGTCAAATGAAGAATTAAATTCATCATTTCATCTTTTTCATTATGTTCCTGTATGACTTCCTTTGTTTGAGGATGCTCACTTTGAGGAAGTTTGAGTTGTTTCCTCAAGGCTACTATATCCTCATTTCTCTTTTTCACCAATGCTTCTACTGCTTTGATATTAGTAGGATCATATCCTACCTGTAAAAATAATTCTTCTAAGGCTTTTATCCTTAGATCCTTGGCATACAATGAGGCTTTGTCCAGCTTCATCTGATCTTGCATGTTGGAGATGGTATTTTGGAGCTTTGGAGAAGTCATAGCTTTTGTTGTAACTATGGAATACAACATCTCTGAGCTTTGCCTGTGAAACTCTATTTGATCTAATTCATGGATTTTGTCTGTAGCTACTTCTAGATCAACTTTTTTATCGTCAGCAACTGTCTTTGGAACTGATACTGTGGGCTGCAATACTGACATGATCAATTTTTTACTTGAGTAATCAAATGCTGATAGGAATCTATTTTGATTACCTGGCTTTTGTTTCTAGAACTAAGAGTAAATTTCAGTTTTGATTTCGTCATTCTTCAACTTGATCTTCTATATTTCTCTTTAATATCCAAATCTGTTTCCTTAGCTAACTGTGAGGAAGAAGCTTCCATGCTTTGTTGTCTTTCCATTAACTGTGTGCCTTCATTATTATGATTTGGCTCATTAATAATTATAGTAGCTACATTTGTCTCTGGAAAATCTTTGTTGGTATTTAAAGGCTCTATTTCTTCCACATCTATTGTCACTTTTCCTTTACCTGTTGTATCTAATTTAGGCCTTTTGTTATAAATGATCTTGAATTTTGTTTCTGTTGTAGTTTCTGCCACATAGGCTCCTTCTTCCCTTATTCTTTTGGTGGAATTCTGTAGCTGATTTGCAGTCTCTAAGGTATAACTAGTATTACTTTTGTTCACTGCATCTATTAAGGTTTTTTCAGTCCATTCAAGCTGATTGTAAAAAATTTCTATTTCTGGTTTAGCTTCATGAATAAAAGGTGTTAATTTTCATTTGACCCTTATCTTGCTCAATATTCCTTGTGGATCATAGTTCCAAGGGAAACTCTCTTCAAATACATATTCCAATAACTAATTTTCTGCTTCTTTTTCTGCATCCCTGTGATTTCATATGAATGGCCCAATTTGATTCTTAAGTTTGAATTGGGTTTTCTTCTTAGCTTCCATGAAATTGATGGAATCAGAGTTTAGGATCTGCCTAATATACTCCAAGGCAAAGATCCTCATTGAAGGATGTTTGGGTAACTTGTAAGGTAACAAGTTTGACCCAAAGACTCTGATTTTAGTATATTTCTCATACAAATACTAGTCACCAACCTTAGTCTGCTCTGATAACTGAAATATTTTCTTCATTTCCTCATTTATTCTAGGCTGCTCTATTTTGGTCAACATGGTGATCATTTGATGTAAAAATAACTCTGAAAACTTTGAATAACTAAAATCTGTACATTCTTTTCTCGAGCAATGATGTCCAAAAAATGACAGATAGAGGATTTTCCTCTATGTCAAGTTTTTGAAGACTGGTTGGAAAATTATCTGAATGGAAATATAGAAACATATGGAAAAGGTAGGAGGTATATCTGAACACTCCCTCTATTTGCAAATTGGTCAATTGGTAATGAATACTATCAGCAATGAAACCAACATAATCAAATATTATTGAAGGTGGTTGACCTAGAGAAAAGGTGGACAAGAATCGCAAGATGGATTCATCAATGCCTTCATCAGTGAAATATCCAAGTATGAAAGAAAGCATGGAAATCACATGTCTTGATCCTTCAGGGAATTTAGCAGTAGAATAGGGAGGATTTAACTTGGGAATTTCTACATGCAGAGGCATAAAAGTCTGAAAAAGCATTAACCTTTTGGGGAAATCTAGGCCAATATATAAATGGTGAGGGCCTCTATAGACAAAGGGACTACTTGGGGGTCAGGTTGAAGTTGCAACATCTGGTTAATTTATTCTACAGTGATGGTAAAAAGCACTTCTTTACTGGCATTTATAATGGCTCTTTTCTCTGAAATATATTACTGCTGACACAATCTGATAATCTCCTGACATGGGTGAGTTAATGGGACAACATACTTGAGAAAATTGGATTCCCGAATATGGACTTATTCTTGATCATCTAAATATTTTGCATAGCACCAGTTATGGATATCTAGCAGGTTGAATTCAACTATGGGATCTACTATCTTGTAATCAGTATCAGCTAGGGGAATATGTTCAATATCAACAACAAGTGGTTGCAATGGATTAACAACAATTGAAGTACTTGGAGTCATGGCAGGGGTAGGTTTTGGTGCTTTAGAACGTTCAGGCTTTCTTTCACTCTGTTTCTTAGGCATTTTGATCTACTTCTGCAAGTTTATATAGTTTGCAAAAGAAAATTACTTTTAGCATAGGCTTAATTGGGAAAATTTGGCAAAGTATAGTCTCTTTTTGGGTTTTTTGTTCAATTAGGTCTGTCAAAGACGTTCAAAGGCTTTAGAGCTGGTTTAAAACAGAAAACAAAGGTTTCGTGAGTATTTTTAAAGGGAAATTGGGCTGAGACTTATT
The DNA here is from genome assembly GCA_034641835.2 of Pinus albicaulis. Lineage (NCBI taxonomy): Eukaryota > Viridiplantae > Streptophyta > Pinopsida > Pinales > Pinaceae > Pinus > Pinus albicaulis. The sequence continues at coordinate 24,741 of JAXQQM020083248.1, forward strand.
TGAAAGGGTTACAGAGGCTTAGGGTACCTGCAGAGGTTTTCTTGCTTGTTTTAGAGTTTAGAAAATAGACCATCAAACTATGAGAAACTCATAAATTTCCTTAAAATAGCGCGTAGCAGAGAAACAAGGTTTCTGGGAAAAATTTGCCAGAGTTTGGCCTATTTTTGGGACATTTTGGCAGTTTATTTAACCAATTTCTAAAACTCTGGGAGTGTTTGTTCTTTTAAAAGGTGTTTAAATTGATTGCAAGTTTAATTTTTTAGAAAAATACCTGTTGTAATGCAGGTATTTGATCTTCGTAATGGTTTCTGAGGTTCTAGCTGAGTTGATGGTTTCAGTGAATTGTTTGGAGCAATGTGCAGCTCCTCAGTAGTCTTCAAAGGTTGCAAGGAAATTATTTGCAGGCTTTGGTCATGAAAATGGCGGAAAATGGCTTAAAACTGTGTTTTTACAGTCGGGCAAACTTTGCAGAGGGTTTAGGTTTAAAGCGCAAGAAGATGGATGAATGAAATGCATTTTCGAAGGTTTATTATGCATTTTGGTTGTATTAAACTGGCATTGAATGTAGGTTGCATCAGGCAGGAAGAGCGGTTTTGTACTTCAAACGGATTAAAAAACCAGGGTGGTTATCGCGCAGAGTTGCGACGGTAAGTGGTTTTAGACTCAACCCACGCAATCCAGTGATTGAAGGGCATGTGGAGGAGAGAGAGAATTAGGAAACCACTCATTTCGTGCAACTTTGGAATGGGTTTGTAGGGTGGGGTTTATTTGCGCACATGGGGATAATAATCTTTGGTCTAAACGTAAAATAGTGGGTCTAAGGGGGTTATTTTAAATATAATGGATTTAATATATACGGGAGGGCATTTTTAGGGATTTACTACAAGAAGTTAGATGTTAATATGAATAAAGGGATAGTAAAAGGAAAAACACATATTATCTCTAAGTATAAAAATAAAGCATTGCTCATATTTTATATTACTTCACTAATACTTAGGATAAGTGTATTTTGAGGGTTTTATGAATGATTTTGAAGGGAATGAAGTTAATTATTTTAGGGTTACAATTTTACTAAGTAAGAATGTGTCTTTACTTAGAAAAAGGGGGTTTTGATGTATGAATGAAGGGTAAATGTTGATGAATGAGGGTTTAAGGTAGGAATTCAAAATTTTTAACTTATCAGTCATCGAGCCTTGGGTCTGGTCCCAACAAAAGTCAAAGAAATGCTCTGAGCCTTTTTTACTGAAAGTTTAGAATACTTAATACCTATAGGGGAGGGGAAATTACTAATTTTGCCTGATGATGTCTTATTTACATGATTTCTCAACTGCTTTCTACCTACCCAACTTTATTTCTAACATTTTTTCTTCATTTTGTAGGTGCATTTAGGCTTGCAACCTTAAAACAATTTTTTTTTTCAAATAATAAAGCTATCGAAGTCTACCTTATTTCATCTGAGGGCTCAGATTAAACTGTTGAGCTCCTCATTATTCTCTACCTATCTATTAATTTTTCAATTTTAAAATGTTTGACAAATCTTTATTCTCTATCTAGAACATGAAATTAAAAGCATGAAAAGTTAAGATCAATTGTTTAACTGATCATGGATTATGGCATTTATTGACACTCTGCACATAATCATTATTTTTGCAGTAAAAAGTAAAAGTAGTGGCATTTGATCTTGCTCACTTTCAGATCTTATTTTTTTTGCTTTTGGGGTCTATATTTTTCTAAGTCCTTTCATCTTTATTTTAGGACTTTTTACCCTCTTTTTGGGTTTTTTATTATTTTTTCATTTTTTCAAATATGGGAAAACAACTTGCAAAAAACAAGGTATGTACATATTTACAAGACTATCAAAGTCAATTCAAAATTTATGAACCCTATTATTATTAGGGCCATAACAAGATACATGAGGTTGCCAACTAATCTTTTGAATAGAGTTTGATTGACATTTGATCCTTCATCATCATTACTTAACTTTGTACCTGTTGCAACTGGTGTAGGTACAGGTTTGTAATTATACATCTTGAATATTTTCAGCAAATCTATAGCATATTTATTTTGGCAAAAAAACAAATTTCAGATTTCTCAACTTCTATGCCAGGAAAGAATTTCGTGAGAGCAAGATCTGTCATCTCAAATTCTTTCATCATGGCTTCTTTAAATTCATCTAACTCAAGATCACTTGTAAAAATCATATCATCAACATATAAGAAAACAATCAAAATCTATACATGCTCATTTACCTTTGTGTACAAGTTAGGCTCAATGTTGCTTCTAGAAAATCCATTCTTAATTATGTAACTGTCGATTCTACTATACCATGCTATAGGTGCTTGTTTTAGTCCATAGAGCGCTTTCTTCAACTTGTAAACTTTATCTTATTTACCTTAAACTTCATAACCTGGAGGTTGCTGCACATAAATATTTTCTTCTCTAATTCCATTCAAGAAGTTTGATTTGACATCCATCTGATATACTTTCCACTTATTCTAAGTTGTTATGGCTAGAACTGCTCTTACAATATCCAATCTGGCTACCGGAGAAAACGCTTCTCCAAAGTCTATTCCTGGTTGCTGCAAGAATCCTTTTGCTACAAGTCTTTCTTTAAATATTTCAATTTCATCTTTCTCATTCAAATTTGTCTTATACACTCACTTCACACCAATGAGGTTTTTATCCTTTGGAAAATTTACCAAATCCCATGTATCATTATTTTCAGTAGAATAAATCTCTTCATCCAGGGCTTGCACCCAATTTTCATCTCTGGTTTCTTCTTCAAATGAACAAGGTTGGAATAAAAACAATGCCAAATTTGAACTAACATCCAAATAATCATAAATATCTTTCAATCTACTCATATTTCTCTTACCATTTCTTGATTCATCACCTTATTATTTGCTTGGAGAATTCTGGTCTGTTGATCTGTTTGAAGATCCATGCCACTCTAGAAATCTTGGAGTCCTTCCTGGTGTGACTATGTTTGGTGTCTCCTCTTTTGATTCTTGTTGCTCCTTTTCTGCTAGATCATCCTCTTCCATCAATGGTTCTTGTGCATCAACTTATTTGTCTACAATCCCATTCCATGACTCTTGTTCTTTGAACACAACATCTCTATTGATTATCATCTTCTGGGTGACAGGGTTATACAATTTGTAAGCTTTTGAATTCCCACTATAACCAATAAATATGCATTTTTCTCTTTGATCATCCAATTTTCCTCTTATCTTCTTAGGTACATGTGCATAGGCTACACATCCAAAAACTTTGAAATGAGAAATGTTGCATGACATGCCTAACCATGCTTCTTCTGGAACTCTATTAATCACACTCTTTGAAGGAGGTATGTTTATCACATAAACAACACATGAAACTGTTAACGCCCAATAATCATTAGACAAGTTTCTTTATTTCAACATGCTCCTTGCCATGTTCATAATTGTTTTGTTCTTTCTCTCTACTACACCATTCGGTTGAGGTGTGTATCTAGTTGTAAATTGTATTTTGATTCCATGTTGTTTGCAGTACTCATAGAATGTTTTCAAATCATATTCTTCACTACGATCTGACCTCAGTACCTTGATCTATCGATCACTTTGGTTCTCTGTTAAGGCTTTCAATTCCTTGAACTTTGAAAATGTTTCAGACTTCTGCTTCAAAAAGTAAACCCAGGTATTTCTTCTACGGTCATCAATAAAAGTGAGCAACTAACAACTTCCACCAATCGATTGTGTCGTCATAGGTCCACACAAGTTTGTATGCACCAACTCAAGAGGTTTTTTTTATCTGTATGAAACTCCCTTCGGAAAAATTTCACGGTGTTGCTTTCCCAAGATGCAACACTCACAACTACTAGATTTTTCTCTGATGGGAGGTAATCCTCTAACCATCCATTTCTGCTGCAACAATATTAAACTAGAAAAGTGCATGTGTCCAAACCGAAATTTCCATAACCAATAATCATTAGAACATGAAACTGTAAAAGAATTGACCTGATCATTATAATTCATAATTAGAGGAAAGAGTATGTTCCTTGTTATATGCATCATTTTTATCAATTGTTTTCTTGGGGGTCTGTCATAAATAACACACTCTTTCCCCTAAAATATAACTATGTATCCTTTCTATGTCAATTAACCAACACTTATCAAATTATGTTTGAGACCAAGAACATAATATATCTCTAAGATTATCTTTGGCTCCCCCTATTTGGTCATAATTTTGACCACTCTTTTGCCATCTACATCCACAGTCTTGTCAGTCCCCAAGTTTACCTTTGTCTTCACAGATTGATCCAAATTTAAAACCAAACTCTTGTTGCCCGTCATGTGGTTATTGCAACCACTGTCTAATAACCACACATTATCAGATGGTTCATGCATGTTGTTTCATGCTAGGAACATGGAGTTAGTATTCTCCGTACTAAGATTAGCTCTTTCGTTTCCTTGATCAATTATCTTATTCCTACAATCACGAGCATAGTAACCAAATTTACTGTAATCATAACATCTCAAGTTTGATTTGTCAGATCTTTGATTATTGTTGAAGCTTCTCCTATTGTTGCTTCCAGTCTCATGTTCATGCTCTTCTCGACCATCTCTTTGACCAACATATCTTCCACCTCATCCACTGCCTCTCAATCGACCTTTGCCTCAACCTCTTGAAATAGAAACTTGAATTTTGAAAGCAGTTTCTAAAGTGGAATCCTTATTACTGTCTATCCTTGCCTCAAGTGATAGAAGTGATCTCATCAACTCATCAACTGACAGTTTTTCCAAATCCTTGGCTTATTTTATGGCTGTTACCACAACATCAAACTTGGTAGACAAAGATCTAAGGACCTTCTCAATCACTTTTCGATATTTAATTTCTTCACCATAAATTTTTAACTGATTTATGATAGGCATGACTCAATTCATGAAAGAATCGATGTCCTTTGTCTGATTTATCTGCACACTTTCAAAATCTCTCCTAATATTATGCAATTTAACAATATTGAATTTGGTCATACTTTGATATTTTGTCGCCAAAGTTTTCCATGCTTCCTTTATTGAAGATGTGATCATAATCTTCTGGAACACTTCTCGGTCCACTCCCTAATGGATAAAAAGCAATGCTTGTGCATTCTTCCTTTTGTCTTTCTTCCATTGTTCCCTCTCAGCATTACTAAGGGCTCGTTCATCTGCGTCATTTTCAGGTTTTGCAAACCCAAACTTGACCTGATCCCAAATATCATGCACTTTTAACATGGTCTCCATTTTAATGGCCCACACATCATAATCCTTCCCTATCAAAGAAAGAAGTTGTGGCTGGAAACTGTTTGTTGCCATCTTTCTTCAAAATTTCCCTTCTCTTATGAAACCCTAAGTTTATTTTATATATAAGAAAAAATCATATATAACAAATAAACTTATATAATAAGCTCTTTTTTTAAAAATTAATATTATAATATATCACTTTTCAAAACCCTTAAAATTAACAAATATATATATTAAAACCAATGTTAAAAAGGCCCTTTTTGTGTTCATATACTCCTTTAAACTCCTTTTAAACTCTCCTCATGTGCTTTATAAGAAAACCTTATTACAATATCTCCACTTATTAAGTCTTTCGAAATCCCTTTTGAATTTTATTTTATTTTTAAATCCAAGCTTTTAAATCATGAAGGCATCGTATGTGTCAAACTTTGATTTTTTTTAAACAAAAAACTTGTGAACCATATGTCCTTTTTTTCACTAAGGTGTGCTTAACATAATAATATGAGATTTTTTAAAACACTAACGCATCTGATGTGCACTATGGTAGCGTTTAATGCCCGTCACCTCAAATAACACCATGTTAGTGTGCTAACGCTGTGGAAACAACAGAACCCCGCGTGTTGCACGAAGTGGTTAAGTTTATTAACTGTAATGCGGTTCTTTGCAGAAGGAACCTGCGTTATAATGTACGAGGTGCATTATAGCATAAATAAGTGAAAAAAATAAATAAATAAATTGAGGTGCATTATAGCATAAATAAGTGAAAAAAATAAATAAATAAATTCTCACATAGAGATGATTGTTGATCTGTCTTTCCTTGGTTTTTTGTAACCTCGTTCTGATACCAATTGTTTGGAAAGGTAGAAGAGTAAAGACACAAATAACAAAAATAATTCACACACAAAAATACATATGAGTTGTGGCTCTTATATTGACCACACAAACTTCATTGATCTGAATACAATGAACCCGGTGAAGGGTATTTATCCTTTTTGACTAACGACTCACTTGGCATGCACACACTTACCAAACTCATCTATCACATAAGTCGACTTGACCATTACATAACTCAACTTGACTCAACACTCACTTCACTGACTCTCTAAATAGCAGGATTTAATTAGGCATTTTAACACTATGATTGGGCTTTTCTCTTGCAATACCAACATTATCAGAATAAAACAAAATCCCTACTCTAACAGAATTATTCAAATTGTTTTCAAAATCAACACTATATTACCAAACCCTCTATGAATAATTGCAACTACAATAAATGGGTTTAAAGATAGAACCTGAGAGGAAAATATCCATTTTCCTTTGAGCCATTCTTGAGTGAGGCGTAAGTCTGAGTGAGGATATGACTTGAGAGTACAGTTTTTGGGGAAATAGAAAACCCAAAGCTCTTCCTCACTATTGGAAAGTAGTTTGATAATGGTGCCACACCACTAGCAGTCAGTGTCACAGGCTCCCACTGTGTCCCCCACTGAACAATGGTGAGGAATTTGTCTCACATGACTGTGCAGGCACACCTCCTCCTCCACCAACAGTTTTACATCATCCTTCACATACTTATCATATTTTATTTTACAAGGCCGACCATCTTTGGTAACAACGAGGATAAATCCTTGAAACCGGGCATGCCATATCCATTCGCACTGTTGCATACCTCAACTTTCTTCCCTTCCCTCCTCCTCCTCCTGTAAGAGTGCCAGAGTATGGGATAGGTGTCCCAATCAACCTCAAAACCCTGGTAATTCTCTCACCACCAGAAAATCTTAGTGACATCAAAATACAATTTACTTCACCATTCCCAAGGGAATAATTGCATTCTCTACCTTCATCTCCGGACTTACGAATCTCCACGTTGTATGAAAATGAAAATTCCATAAGGTGACATGTACGAAAAGCTACTTGTAAAAGAAAATTCCTTGAAAGCCATGGTTGTTTGATTTAGTGACCAAGTATCTCAAAGTTGATCATATAACTCATTGTGCACTTTTCTAATTGTGGTAATATTCCTAACGTACACTTCTAGTTATATATTTTTTGTATTGGTATATCCAAGTTTAGATTTAGTAAAATATTTTGTATAACCAAAGCATTTAGTAAATATTTTTAATAGTATAGTTTGAATTTTGTATGTTTTTGGGGATATATTTTCTGATTTATTTTGTAATAAATTTTGATTTATGAAATCCTAACTTTATTTTTATATAAAATGTCAAAAAAACCATTAATAAATGTTGGTTAAAAATTAAGTTAGAAATCATCTTTATAATATTATTTATAAGAAGATTATGACACACGGTGGGACAAGAGATTTGCCAAGATGTGATAGAGAGGGGTTTTGAATAATCCCTAGTATTTTGTTGGCCAAGGGCTTCTTTATTGTGTAATTTTTTTTCCCTTTTGGAGTTGATATCTCTGTGATATGGTGCATCGACGTCCCAATAGCTTTTCTTGCAGTGGGACCCTCATGGTTCCTTCCATGTGAGGGTGGATCTCTGACCCTTCCTACTAAAATGTGGCATATGTGGATGCCAATGCCAGAGATCCACGCTACTCAAGTCTATCTCCCAACTCCATTGTAACTTAACATGGGGAACAACAAGTCATCGAGGTGACTTGGAAAAATAAAAGGAAAAATTGGTGCCTCTTGAAAGCTGTCCAAAGCCCTTGTTGTGAGGTGAAATCGAATACCATTTTGGAGTACATCCAATACATGAGGGGTCATGCAATGATATGCAACTTCATAGGTCTTTTTCCATACAAAAAGGACCTAGTCACTTGGATATGTAACAAATGGTAGTCGAAGGCCAATTGGAATTTCAATTGGGTGTCAAGGGTTTCTTCAATGTGTTATTTTCCTCTTTGGAAGATTTTAAATGGGTTTTTGTGAATGGGCCATATTTTTCGAATAGTATCAAGATATAAACTTGATTCTAGATGCCCAGATATAATCTAGGTCATGAGACATTTATGGATACCCTAGTTTAGATCTACATATTTTCTCATCTAATCGAAGACTAGTAGGAGGAAACCCTCAAAGGAATTGGAAACACCATTGGCTGATCTATCAAGACTTTAGAAATCACCAAGACATGTGAGTAGAGATCTTATGCTAGGATCTACGTTTATATGAACATTTCTCAACCCTTGCAAGAATTGATCATCATCTCCCTATATGAAGAACATATCATTTAGTTGTTGGATTATGAACATATTCCATTTCGCTCCAAGCGATTCCATGAACATGGGAATTTATTCAAATATTATCTGCTAGTAAAACCCCCCCCCCCAACAGTAGAGTGATTACCCAACATATATTGGGTGGGGTTTTTCCAACGGAAAAACAAAAATAGGAACCAACAAAACAACAATGTCAACAACAAGGAGCACCTTCTGGCCAACAACAAATTCAGTTCTTTGGGAGATCCAAAAGCTCCACAGGATAATGTAGAACCAAATTCAACCTCCGTTTCAACCCATTTTGTTGGTGGCACCTCTAAAGATCCCATAGGATTTAAGTAGAAGAACCTAAAAATTCCCAAAACATTGGTTCCCACCCATACAATAGATCTAAAGGAGACAAAAGTGGTAATGCAAGACACCCCTCCCTCCTCTCCTTGAAGCTCGAAAGAACCCAGTACATCAAATCGACAGGAGATATCAACGAAACATAAGAGATGTATGTAGACATGAAAAATCTTTTTGCAATCCTCAAGGAATGTTAGAAATTATAGCAAGAAAGGCTCAATTTAATTTGTGCCTTAGCCAAATTAAGTAATTCAATTTTCCACATCAATAGGATGACTGAGATTGTAATTAGCTAGAGTGGGATGGCCTTGTCTACTATTTAACTTACTAAATTTGAGTAATAGGCTGGAAGTAGAGTTGTGCATGTAGTGATTGTTAAAATTTAGCAATCTAGTTTAGTTATGTTGAACTCAGTTAACTGAGCTCAAGTAATTAGTTGAGTAAGTTGAAGGTTAGTTGAGTAGTAGAATTGTCATTAAATAAATGATCTCTAAGTTAAATTATTCAATCAACTAAAAATATCCCAGACATGCATGGAATTTGAATTTCCTAGCTTGAGTGGAGGAAAAAGCACATTCTAATTATCAATTGTATACTAGTTCAGTGTACATGCTTCACAATTAAGCAAGTGATCAATTCATTGGGATTTGTACAAAGAGATATGGAATTCCCCTATTATTCAGGAGCTCAATTTCTCCTAAGTTGTGCAAGGGAATAGGAGGAATTTGGAGACTTGAATTGGCTAACTATTGGCCAGAGCAGGACAATCAACAAGAGAATAGGTTTACAGTGCAAGGTATGCTTCAGGATTGAAGCAAGACATTGTAATATTTTCTCATTCTCATCTGATTAATGAAAAGAAGTAGAGGGATTTTTCCTAGTTGGTTTACCTTGTAAAATCATTGTGTTCTTATGGTTTTGATGGTTGCATGTCATTGCATGTGTTTCTATCGTGTTTTTTCCTTTTCACAGAATAATAGAAGAAATTTATGTCTCTTCATTTCAGATTGATCTCATTAGCAGTTGAACATTTCTTGCAATTTCTACATAGTATTAGAGCTAAAAAGTACAATAGAAGCCAGTCAATGGTGCTTATACTTCAAAGATTTGTATTTGCATATTCAGTGAAGCAAGTTTTCTCATGTGGGAAAATGTCTTTCAATGGATTGAGATTGGAGCATTCCCTGGAGGGATCCTTAAATTTCATAGCTTGGAAGGATAGGATGGAAGTTGTACTTGATGATAATCGAGTGCTGGAGTACACGAAAATTGACATTCCAAAACCAGTAGTATCGGATGCACAACAACTAGCGCGGTGGAAGAAGGATACCACAAATTATACAAGGATCATCCTGGAGAGTGTGACATACCACATCATCTCAAATTTACATGAAAAGGACACTCCATTTTATATATGGAATACCTTCACTAATCTATTTGAAACTGGTGACGATGCCATCAAATTGGCATTGAGGGACAAGCTCAAAAACATCTACATGTAGAAAAATGAAACCATTCCACATTACCTCTCCATATTCACTCAGTGTCAATATGAGCTTGGAGGAGTTTTAGAAAATATACCATGTTTGGAGATAGTGAGCCTAGCTCTCCTTGGCCATCCAAAATCTTTGCACAACTACCAGGACTCTATAAATGGAAGGGACAAATTACCAAATTGGGAGATACTTTGGTCCATTTTGGTGCAGGAAGAAATTTGAAGGAACACTAGAGATTGAGTAACATCCAAATCTCAAGAGGAAGAGAAGTTTTCCTTGGCTGTGAAGGGAAAGAAGGCCCAAATCAAGCTAGATTCTAGCCAGAAAAATGACAAGAATAAGGACCTAAGCAAGATAAAATATTTTCAATGCCATGACTATGGGCACTAAGAAACAAATTTTCTGCACAAGAAGTCTAAGAAGAAGTGTTCACGAGGAGTAGGAGGTGATCCACTTGCCTCAAAATTCGAATCAGACTTCACCCTAATTACATGCATGGACACCACTATAGTGGGGAGTGTGTCGTACTTAGATTCAGGGGCCACATTACAGATGATAGGATGCAAATAATTCTTCAATAGAATAGAGGAGAAGGATATTCAGATGCACATAGAAGAGAGTACTAAAGGAATTGGAACTGTTGAGGAAAATTATACACTTATAGTTTGACAAAAATAAATCATCAACCAGGGGTAGGTAAGCATATGAGATGTTGCGCAAGATATATGTAGGCTAATACTTTAAGTGCTTTTATAATTAAACTAATCACACACACAACTCTAATGTCTATTTTCCTTATTAACACTTGGAAACAAAGGTTATGGAGTGGATTTAATAATCCCTCTATAGCTCCTAAGATTGCTGATGTTGATCAGAAAAAGATAAAGGACCGAGAAAACAACCATAAAAATAAATTTAACATTCCATAACATAAACCAAAACTTGATCAAATGATTCCAAACACATTTATCAAAGAAACTTCACCATTTAACCATTACACATTTTCTACTATAATTCAGAAAAGAGAAGCAATAATTGTGAAAATAAATCTATTAATGCATAAAAATAATCAAAGAAACAGAAAGCTATAACTAATGGAGTTGTGAGAAAAGGGGACCCTCCCTTACTCACAACCCCTTCACTGTTAAAAGGGTTTACATAGCAAAATCAACAGAACATGTAACTTTGTATTAATATGGAAAAATATTACAGTGATATACAATTTTTATATGTCCAACTTCCCTTGCAAATGAAACATAACAATATTTATACAAGTACAGAGGCATAAGCTTTCTTGAACTAGGAAAGCTACTGTTGCAATTGTTTACTAATCATAACTGAACATGATAACAAAAATAGCTTTGTTCAGTTTGATTCATGACTAAAAGCATGATCAAATTGATTTAGTTAAGTTTCTAGAGCTTTTCCCCAATATGAACATCGAGAAGAGGATTGAAGATATCAGTGGTTTTGATGAAAATTTCGAGGCATCCATTAGGACAACGTCCATGTAGGTGAATTTCCTAATAAAACCCATGTTCCTGTTTTACTTTAGACTAAATGGAACCTACTCAACCGTTGATATTGCTGCAATAAATCTGGGCAGTTACAGGAAATTCATATCTACAGGAAATCATGAAGTGTCTACGGGAAATAAGCAATCATAGTTTGTCTACAGGAAAGCATGTAGGTGCTTCAAAAAGTTATTATTCTTCATAATATTTAATCATTCGAACTTGAAATTTGTAAATAATTCGACTAGGAAACACTTAGCTTCAAAAATACTTAACAACGAGGTAAAATGATACTTTTAAAGCTAATTTTCATGCATCAAGCGCACCACACCCTTTTGGTCAAAAAATAGGTAATCTGGCCAAATGAGAGTAATTAGGAGTCAAAAAGAGTTCAAAAAGGGAGAAGTAGGGTCTTAGAATTCTATCAAAATTGAGGAAAATCTGGACTCATCATCTCCCCCAGAGCTAGCTTCTTGCATGTCCCTTATGCAAGAAAAAATTACAACTTGAGAAATAAAAATTCAATATTTGCCATGTGTTGTAGCTACTAACACCAAGTGATCTAATTGGGCCCTGCTAGACTCTTCCTGAACCAAACCCTGATATTCTTCATTGTTTTTTTGCAGGCGGTCGACCTGGGTTTATTTCTTCTTCATGATTTGGCATGCCTTTTTATGCCACTCATCAAACTCCTTCTGCATGAGTAGGTTTTTTTCCTTTAGGGTCTCATTTTCCTTTTGAAGAGCTCATTCAGACACAGCGACTCAATGATAATTTCATCTATTTCCTTTCAAGACCACTTTTTCTAGGAATTTCCCTCCCCCTCATGTTGTCCTTGAGAGGACTGGGGCGAACATGGTTCCTCCTGCCCTTGGAAATCTTCAACTATCTTATTCCCACTTTCCTGCAGCAATGGGTCTTGGAAAGATGCAACCTCCCATTCTCCTTTGTTGATAAATTTAGCTACCTCAACCTTCCCTTTCCCTTTGGACAAGTCTCAGGGCGTCTCACTATTGTGGTCATTTTTAATTTGCGGTGCCCCTTCCTTTGCATTTTCCTCTATTTCCATCTTTGTAACCTGGCTTCTTGTAAAGTGCTTGGCAGGGGTTGAAGTGCCCTTCAACTTGGTATTTTTCCCTATGATTTCCCTAGTTACCACCACTTCATCGTCTCTCTTGACCTCCTCTGTCAATAGACCACGATTTCGAGGTTTATTTTTCGACTTCTTCGTTGGTTATGCCTCTTTGGTTTCTGATGAACCAGGCTCATTCTCATCCTACAGGAATTAATTATCTAACAAGAATTCTTCCCATGTTTTCTTCTGTTTACATAGAACCTCTATCATGATCATTTTTATTATACCGTGATGATAAAGGTTCTCCTCTATGTGTGCTACCCTTTCCTTGGGAGAAGTAGACATTTTCAATAGGCACGGGCTTAGATAATGGGGAAAATTAAAGGGCATGTCTTGGAAGTGGCTGAGGAGACAGATATGAAACAAAAATGCTAGCCCAAAATGACCTTCAAAAGTTATATATTTTTTTAGGAAAAACAATAGATGTCGGTACTTACTTCTAAGGTAATTGTTTGAGATTATTTTACTCCAGTCTCGGTTTTCATGTTCTTTTATGAGGAAGGGTGCACAAATGTCCTTGTTGAATCACTGGTTCTTGAACTAACCCTCCCCTTCCCGTGGAATTATAGAAGCTCGAGCTACCATCTCCTCTGTCAATCTAAATTGAACATTCCCCACCTATGCTCTGTCACCATTTATATTTAGGGAAAAATACCTCATTACCTCTGAATTATTCCTGCTCAATTTGAGGAATAGAGGCAACCATCCTACCTTCTCCAACCTTGCTTTACTCTGTGGGTCAAAATCCAGTAATGAAGGACCCTGAGGTTCAAATATATCAGCAGACCGTATTCTCGACATAGCTAGGAGCATGAGAGAGCATAATTGATTTAGTTCACAAAGATTCTTCCAAGGCTAAGAAAAAAAACTTGACAATGATAGTTGAAATTGGGAAATATTATGGTAATGAGGAAACTTTCAAAAAACTCATGACGTGATCATGATTGTCATCATGATCTGTCCTACGGGATAATTGTTGGAAATATAAACAAGGAAATTTCAGAGTAATAAGGATCTGGAATGGAACTCAGTTTATGACATAATGGCTCATAGACGCCTTATTCTACGAGGGTGACCATGACTCATACTTACGCAACTTAAAAAATTTCATACCATTCCCTTTTTACCTTAAGTATTCTGATGACCACCGTACATGCTCGATCTTACCTTACAATGGACCAGTACTTGGGTGACGAATGCACTTGCCTAGAAATAATAACCCACCTTGAAACCACATAATATGCACAATCGTATAGTTCATAGTCTCAATTAATGATGAAGATAATTAGTACTTTCCAGATTAATTTAAGATAATGTTTTTTCAAAATTTGATTCTTCAGGAAATAACTGGTGTTGCTACAGGACCTGCAACCGCTGAAATTTTCTGTAGGAAACCGTCTCTTCCCCTTTTAGTACATTTAACTACACATGAATTTAGGTGTTGATGTTGAATGTGCATTGATCTTGTTGGATTACCAGCCATTAAGGTCAAATTTTAACCAACGCGAGTTCCATCACCATTAATGAGAGTGAGGACCAAGCTACATCTGATGCATCCTATCAGGTGTGAATATATGAGTTGTTGTCGAACCCACTATAGGATCCAACAGTCAAGGAGCCATGATGAATCCCCTCCTGCAAGAAATTAATTTTATCAAAACTTTCTTATAAAGAGAGTTGTGAAGTAAAATGATCTGATATGATTATTCCAAAAATTTATTAAGAATTATCAGGATTTCAATATAAAAAAAATTATATATCCTTCAAATTCAAATGAAATAATAAATAGTTCCTTGAACATGTTGAAAATTTTGAAAACAAGGGTTGGTTGCTTGCTTATCTCAGATATGCATAATCAAGTTAATTAAGATTTGCACACAAAACAAAATAGAAATAAGAAACAACCTTTGAAAGAAAAATAAATAATAGATGATGATGAACCTGTAAACACATACCTGGAAGAATTTTGATTCTAAGTTTACCTCATGAATCTTCAATTTCTCCCATATTTTCTCAAAATTTACATAAGTTCAACATCACCTTCTTATTTTAATATAAAATACTAAGTATTCGATTTTTTCAAATTGCATCCTTTCCAAAATTAAATCAGAATACAAGAGTGGTAAAAATGAGTTCTTAGAATTACTTGTAAATCAAAAATTGTCAAGTGGCAGAAAAATCTTGGAATTTCTTCATGTATGATCAATGTTATGAATTTTGAAAACCAAAAATATTGAAGGCTTTGACAAATAAGTATGATCAGATAATTCAAGAGCTTCTAAAATTCTCTAGGCTACTTTTCTATAATTGAAATGGGATGCTCAAAAGAAATTGGATTCATTACTTGTTTTATTGAAAATCTGAAAATCTGAAATAAATGCAAACAGAAAAGAAAATTAATCTATTCCCATTTCTAACTAAATGGAGGAAACATGACTAGGTATAGTCATACTTCCAATGAAACCATGTAAGCATTTTAATTCCTACATGTATGTACATGTCAAACATTAGCAAAAATGAAAATATAGTTAAACTACAAAAAATAAATCTGAAAGCAGAATGTATCTTTATTGTTAGTAGCTTATTCATCATTACCTTCTCTTGAAATATCCTTTCGAACTGAATCTTAATTGGATCATAGAAATCTGGATGGATTTCCATTATTGAGTAGGAGAGGTTTAAAAGAGAACATGACAGACCAGGTTGTAAAAATGATCTTTCATAAACAATGGCCTGTGTGATTTTGTTAGTGTTATGTTTAAGTGCTAAATTATTAACAATATTCCGTGAAGGAAAAATTTCCAATTTTTTTTCAAATGAGTTAATGAAAAACAGATGGAAGTGTGTTAGATTCAATAGAATATTATTAATTGAATTATATTTCTATTCATAAAGTGAAAATACACTCTCTTTTTGGCACTGTTGTTGAGAAGTAAGAAGTAATTGATAAGGAATGAACACCAATTGAAATTGGAAGTTTAATAATTTTTTATGTTCACAATTATGATTTGAAACTTCATTTTTCCAAAGAGGTAATGCATTAATTGAGTGTTCAAAATTGAGCTGCTCAATATGCCAGCACAGAGTATCTAAAATTCTAGGACCAAAAACACAAAATAAATCTAAAGTTAAAAATAAATGATGAAATAATAACGAAATTGAATCATAGTTTACACTAGTGTTACAATTATTGTTATAGCACAATTGGGACTGACTTAAAGTAATTTCCTCTTCACAAGAATTTGGCATAATAATGCAATTAGAATGATTGTTAATACCCACGAGTGAAATAGAGAGAAGGATGTGATTCTAAATAGGAATGTGAGCTTGATCATCATATAAATCATAGATTGGAATGGTTTCTGGAATGCTGAAATCACAAGTATGATTATTTGCTTGAAAATGAGAACTATTTTAAACAATTTCTAAATTAGATTGTTTTTCATTT
Organism: Pinus albicaulis; assembly: GCA_034641835.2. Lineage (NCBI taxonomy): Eukaryota > Viridiplantae > Streptophyta > Pinopsida > Pinales > Pinaceae > Pinus > Pinus albicaulis. Next base: position 41,132 of record JAXQQM020083248.1, read on the forward strand.
TCGCATGTGATTAGTAAGTATGATTATTTGCTTGAAAATGAGAACTATTTTAAACAATTTCTAAATTAGATTGTTCTTCATTTTCTTATGTGATTAGAATTTGATCATGAGGATTAAATTGTAAAGAAGACAAATCAATATCCTCAATGTCAAAGTAGCTATCATAAATGATTTCAAGACATTCATTAGAATTCCCTTCGATATTATTCAATGTATCAAAACAAGAAGGAATACTAAGTTCATGTTCATTAATGCCAGAAGAATGATCATTAATTAACTCTCTATCCTAATCAAAACTAATCGAAATTTTATTTAGCTCACCTTCTCTGTTTTCTAAAACATCTTTATCTAGAAGAGATAAAATTTTCTATTAGAAAAATTATCAGGATAAAGAGAAAAATATGAATCTGAAACAAAGCATTTGAAATTGTCTCTATTTGAGCACTCTGGTGCATTTTCTTCATTGTAATTTTAAAATTTAAGATCATTTACATGGCTACTTATGCTTTCTTGAAGAATGTTGCTTTGTTGATATCAATTTGGAATTTTTTCATCATGAAATAATTCATAAATTTGTACAGCAGATTGCATATTATTGGAAACTTTAATCGTTGCTGGTACTTGCCAGATTATGATATGTTTTTCCGACTCTAATGCATACTGATTTTCGGATTTCAAAGCAGTATCTTCTTCAATATTGCTGCTAATATTTTCTTGCAATTTATCAGTGAAATTTTCCAAGCTTTGTGACTGAGATTCATGGACATGTGAAGGTGCACCCTGATCTTTCTCAATACAATAAGAAATGTGCAAATATTGTGTTGATCAACGGTTGTCACTGATGTCAACCCAAGCAGCACCAGGGGCTAACCCAATATTGCATGGGAATTTTGACCTACCAAATTAGTATATTCTGGGTCAATAATTATTTTGATGGCTTCTACTTGTCGATATGTTTCCATTGATATATGGTACGCCATGTAATTCTTCACGGTTTGAGAGATATTCATGTTTGAAGTTTGTACCCCCAATTAGTGGGCTAAAACCCCATGGGGTTGGGGCATGGGTCATTGAAAAGTCATAATTAATATTTTTTGAGCTCCTAAAATCCCTCCCACGTTCACTTGTTGAAGCCCCTCTCAACCTAAGCATTTATATAAATTGTGATCATCATTTCCTCCTTATGCAAGGGATTTCTCCATCTGAAACAGGTCATCGTGGAATTTTCACTCTATCCTTTTTCTACGAAGGTTCAAAAGCTAAAATTGTTATGAGGTGAAGCCGAAATCTTGAGGAAGCTTCTGTAAAAATTTTAGATCAAGTTACGCAATATTTTTGGAGATATGATCTGTGGAAGTCAGGGTTTTTGCAGGCTCCTAAAATTAATCTCAAAGAAGTGACCTTGGTAAAATCGTCATAACTCTCTCTCTGAGTATCGGATTGGAATTTTGTGAAAATTGATAGATAGTGCATAGACTTTGGTTTTCTCTCTATAAATTTTAGAGTGGAATTAAGAAATAGTGACACGTGGCATGCCATACAAGTTCACTCTGCTGAAATAGTCCATAATTAGGGCATTGTGAGAGATTGGGTATAACTCTCTCTTGAAGAATCCAAATTGGGTCAGACCTGTGGCATTGGAAAGAAAGCTCATAGGAATACTATAGGACCAAAAATCAGATATTGAGGATTTTAAATAACAGAGATACACTAGATTCAATATCAAGCTCCTAGAAGGCAAGAAAAAGCTAGATCATGTGTTGTCAAGGGTTGCAAAGGACCAGACTTTCTATGGCAGCAAAGAAAAGCAAGTTGTAGCAAAAGGTAGCATGACAAGAGCAACAACCAATGTGCATAACAGCAACAAGAATTTCATCATATGAAGTCTACAAGTGGGCAACACTACATACAATCATTGTAAAGGTATGATTGTACTAAGTCATTGTAAATACATTATTGTAAAACTTGTACTAGTGTCTATCTGCCAAGGGTTGAAGAGGCAGTGTTGGGAGGTCTAGGATCATCATTAGGTGGTTGTGTCAAAGTTGGGGTTATGGTCTAGTATATATTATTCTTCTACATCATTCTATATCATTGTAAAGTGTACCATTTTCCCTGGTACGAGAGTCCATTCTTCTTTTATTCCTCTATAGGGTGGTAGGGTGGTACTAGGGTGAGTTGTAGCTCATTGGGTGTTGGGGCATCCGTTCAGTTGACTATTGAAGAATATTGGGTGTTGGAGCGTCCATCCAGTGGGAGCTGGAGAAGAATGCTTTTCTAGATTCTAGGAAGTTGGAGCTTTATTTTCAATTGGAGTTGAATAATAAAGAATTATTAGAAAAGCATTAGGTGCTTTTGTCCCGAAGTGGGTTTCCACCTTAAAAGTTGTCTGCATTTGTGTTTCTCTTGTTTGCTGCTATCATTGTACAAACAATAATAATAATAATTGAAGATTAGCTAATGCTCTAATTGAAAGGAATACTGATTCACCCCCCCCCCCCCCCCCCCCTCTCAGTATTTCCAACAATTGGAATCAGAGTTTGGTTCCTTCAATAGCAGTTTAACAGCTGGAAGAAGAAGAAGACTGATAATTGTGCTCTCGCTCTCAAGGCTCAAAAAAATAAAGATGTGTGGTATGTTGACAGTGGTTGCTCAACGCATATGACTGGAGATAGAAGGAAATTTTTATCTCTGAAAGAGAAGAAGGATGGAACCATATCCTTTGGAAATGATGGATCTTAAAATGTTATAGGATCAAGTACCGTCACTCTCGGAAGCAAGATGTTATAGCCAAGAATGTTCTATTGGTCGAAAACATGAATCAAAATCTACTCAGTGTTGGAAAAATGTGTGATTAAGGACACACAATGCTATTCAACTCCACAAAATGTGAAATCAGGAAAGGTAGGTATGGTAAAATTGTGGCTACAGCAAGTCGAGCTCCAAATTTCATATATGTTCTGAATGAAGCAACTAAAGCATGTCTACTAGCTAAAGAAGATGAAAGGTGGTTATGGCACAAACGAATGGGTCACATAAACTTTGACAATCTTGTCAGGATAAGCAAAAATGAAGTAGTATGAGAAATGCCAAAAATCTCAAAACCTTCCAACACATTATGTGAGGCATGTCGGCATGGAAAGCAAACAAAAGTCCAATTTAAAACAAAAGGACACTTTGCATCACATCCATTGGAATTGATACATACTGATCTATATGGTCTTGTGAGAACAAAAGGCTTAGACAGAGAATTATATTTCATGTTAATGATAGATGACTATACTAGGATGACAGCCGTAAATTTCCTAAAGAAAAAAATTGAAGCATTTGAGTGCTTTAATATGTACAAGGAGTTGGTTGAAAATGATTTGAAAATAAAGTGTTTAAGATCAGATAATGGTGGAGAATTCACTTCCAAATTATTTCAGCAATACTGTGAAGAAAATGGAATAAAAAGGTAATTTTCAACAGCATGAACACCTCAACAAAATGGAGTTGCTGAAAGAAAGAACAAAACCGTACAGGAAATGGGTAGAACAATATTGAAGGACTCAAAATTGGATGAAAAATTCTGGGTTCAAGCAATTGATACGGCAGTCTTCATTATCAACCGAAGTCTTCTCAGAAATAATTGCAACAAGACTCCATATGAATTATGGAAAGGAAAACCAACTAATGTAAAATATTTCAGAATCTTCGGAAGCAAATGTTATATCAAAAGAGAAGATCAAAATTTGGGTAAGTTTGAATCACGTGTTGATGAAGGTATATTTGTTGGTTACTCACACAAAAGAAAGGCCTATAAATGCTATAATCTAAGACGAAAATAGATAGTGGAGAGCATAAATGTTACATTTGATGAAGATGGTGTTCTAGCGAGTAATGATGAGGATCTAGAATCTTTGAAACTTGAGACAGAGGCTGAAAAAGACACAGATAAAATTGTAAAACAAGAAGCAACTATCAATGAGGAAGAAGTAAACAATGATCATCAAGATATATCAGAACAACAACAACAAGCTCCTCCAAGGAGAACAAAAGAGTGGATTCAAAAAAACCATCCATCAAATCAAATCATTGGTGACATAAATGAAGGTCGACAGCTTCGTTCATCAAAACAAGCTCATGTTTCTTTTCTGGCAACCTTTGAGCCTAGTATTTTTTAGGAAGCCAGCTAGAATGAACATTGGGTAGCAGCTATGAATGAAGAATTGGATCAAATTGAGAAGAATAACACCTGGGAATTAGTTCCACGACCAAAAGATAAAAATGTCATTGGGACTAAATGGGTGTTCAAAAACAAATTGAATGAAGATGGGCAGGTTACTAGAAACAAAGCAAGATTGGTTTGCAAAGGCTATGCACAAGTGGAAGGAATTGATTTTGACGAAACATTTGCACCAATTGCCAGAATGGAAGCCATTTGAATGTTTCTCGCCTATGCATGTTCAAGAAAAATCAAAGTCTACCAAATGGATGTTAAGTCAGCATTTCTGAATGGAGAATTAGAAGAAGAAGTTTACATCGAACAACCTGAAGGTTTTCTACTATCACAAAAAGAAGACTATGTCTGCAGGTTAAAGAAGGCTCTATATGGTCTCACATTAGGGGAATTTTAAGGTATAAAATGGGCCTCCTAAGGAAATTATAAAATAATAGTGGAAATAATAAAATAAGATTTGATGACATCATCAAATTTTAGAGGGAAAAATGAAAAAACTACTTTTTCAACTCATATTTTCAACTGATATCCCAAATTTTTTACTCAAATTTCAAGTGGGAGTACTCGTTAGATGCAAAATTTAATTCCTCATCCAAGGAGTACCCATGCTGCATACTTTCGATGGGTCCTGCTACATGAAAAATGAGCAATATATCAAAAACGTGATTGTAATCACGTTTTTATGTATTTTTCATTTTTCGTGTTACAAGGTCCATCGAAAGTATGCAACATGGGTACTCTTTGGATGAGGAATTAAATTTTGCATCCAACGAGTACTCCAGCTCAAAATTTGAGTAAAAACTTTGGGAGATAAGTTGAAAATACGAGTTGAAAAAGCAGTTTTATTATTATATTATTTTTTAATATTTTTACCCTTTTACTTAAAAAATGGTGAATCATCCCCCATGGTTGACATCATCATCTTGAATCCTATTGGTTCTTATAAAGTTTAATTTTTTGTACATTTTTCTTAGGAGGCCCATTTTAGACTTCAAAATTCCCCCAATGAGCAGGCTCCCAGAGCATGGTATGCATGGTAAGAATTTGATCACCACTACATCAGTTATGTTTCTTACATGTATTGCCTCTACCCACTTGGTGAAGTAGTCAGTGGTGGTTAATATCTGCTTATGTTGGCCGCTAGATTATAAATGAATTTCTCAGTCTAAGGCTGCTAGTGAACTAAGTGCAATGTTGACCAACAATTACTTCCCAAAATATTCTCAAACTTCTATTCAAATTGTCAGCTAAGTAATGTCCTCTAGATTTGAATAATTAAAGCAGTCTAAGAATTCCTTGACTCCAGTGTAGGAACGTGAGTGTGGTGCGGGAACTTGATGTGTGTTGCATGAATTTGATGTGTGGTGTAGAAACTCTTCAGAGTGTGGGAATCCCATAGTAAACTAGTGTAGGAATCCCAATTGGTAAAGGAATATTTGCATAGTATAGGGAGGTGAAAGGAGGATCAAGGCTTGTTGGCATATGCATAAAAATATAATCAACTCAGTTTTAAGCCTTCAAACACACAAATTGTTATTAATGATTTTTTTAATGTTTAAATATTGTTAAACAAGGGAATCATGGAAAATAGTAAATACTTACTCTATTGTCTCCGAGAATGCACAAAACCATGAGAATAACCATTCAAACCAAACAAAATCATGAGGGATTTCAAGTAAAAGGTTATATAAATCAAGCTAAAACAGAGGCATAGCATATCCCTCGAATGTTCGCAGGTCCAACATTTTCAACAAGCTATAGTTGTTTTTATGCAAATGGGTTATGTTAATCATAAGACCCTTTTTACAAAAGGATATAACTTGGAGGAAAAATAAATCATTTATGTGAAGTTCACAAATAGAATAAGAAATCATGACGTTCAAAGTTCATTAGAGGTAGGAAATTGGTACTTTAATACCTTAAATGTCCAGTTTCGTGATTCGTAATCAAAGATGTTTTAAGCATAGAAGAAATATTATACCAAACAAATAATATGTTGTTTACTATTAAAAAAATAATTAGTGTATTTATGAGGGTCATTACAATGGAAACCATTTTGAATGTTAAGATATAGAAGATGAAGTATTTTCTTTGGAAAACATAATTTTTTGTATTTTTAGTTACTTGACAAAAAAAAATGTACTTTATGCATAATTTATTGCACCTAGGGTAGCTATAGCTATACGTTACCTCCTTGCTTCTATGAGATAACTTGTTTCGATTGGTGACTTATTTTTTAGTTCTTCTTTTACTATTGTTATTGTATCATCATCTTTCTACTCTTTTACACTAGCAATTATGAGATTTAGGGCTCTTTTTTTATGATCATGATCCAAATCAATTAGCATATTCATTTCCTCTCTGAAAAGTTTCATATCCAAATTATTTTCCATACTACTTAGGGTTATTAGTTAATTTTTCATTTAGTTATTTAATCATGTTTCTTAGGTTGTGATTTTCTTCGACTTCTCAATATTAGGTTGATTTAATCTATTTTTCCATTTCTTGTAATCTAGCCTCCATTTTCTACAATTGAGCCTTGAAACCTAATATTATATTCTCTGTCTTGTCTTCGAACAATCTAAGTTTGTTATCAAATATTGCCTCTAACTATATTTGAATTTTTGCTTCTCTATTTTCCCCTTTTTTCTAATGCTTCTATATATTCATTGGGATTATCTAGAGTGAATTTGTTGGACCTCCCCTTCACATGTCAAGGTTTTTGCATATGTGGTGAATTTTTCATACCTGAAAGCGGAGAAAATTAATAAGAGGAGGAACTTATGCACCTAATTTATGAACCACATGGTATAACCTTATCGTTGTTCACAACTTATAACTAGATGTTCAAAATAAAATAGTTCAACATAGATTAGTTGCATTACATAACCCACCCCCATTCAAATTCAAATAGTTTATAGATTATTTACACTACATGATCAATCCGAAATCAAAATCCTTGTAGGTTCAACCATAGATAAAAATTGCTGCAAGTTCAAAATTACACAAATTTTCTCAATTATTCAAATCACGAGGTCCAAACTCAGTAAACCTATGACATAGTGCTTTCATTCATGTGATATTAAAGAGTATGTCTAATATCACTAGATATTGATAACATACTCCTAAAATACTCTTTGTTGGACTCCCTTCCTAATACATTTCTCTTGTAAAAATAACCACTATTTTCAATAGTTATCCTGTAGTTTTACTGAATTCCCATTTTAAACATCCCTTCATCCCACCTTGACTCCCTTCCCTACCCCCAAACACCTATAATATATTGGCTCTATTTTTCACAATTTCAATACCTCCTTTATGAATTAACATGATAACCTATTGGTCAATAAGATTAAGCTCACGTGGTTCAAATGTCAATAGCTATAGAAAAGGTTAATATTTGTCACATCCCCCATATGAGTTCATACTCACTAGCAATAATTTCAAATATACAAAACATTCACTACATAAATTTGATTGTGAACCACCACCACAAGAGGTTGATGATGTGGCTCATATGCTCATGAAATTCATTTTAGTTTCCTTGATATGTAAGTTTATGGTTTCTTCATAATGGAAGAACAACGAGCATTTTGGGTGACCCCAAAAACTCGAATAAGACTCTCTACGAGTCTCCATTAGGTTGATGTTAAGGCTCATATGTTCATGAAATTGATTTTAGTTTCCTTGATATGAAAAATCATGGTTTCTTCATAATGGACGAACAACTAGTATTTTGGGTGACCCCCAAAACTCGAATAAGACTCTCTATGAGTCTCCATTAGGTTGATGATGAGGCTCAGATGTTCATGAAATTCATTTTAGTTTCCTTGATATGCAAAATCATGGTTTCTTCATAATGGAAGAACAACGAGCATTTTGGGTGAACCCCAAAACTCGAATAAGACTCTCTATGGGTCTCCATTAGGTTGATGACGAGGCCCATATGTTCATGAAATTCATTTTAGTTTTCTTGATATGCAAATTCATGGTTTCTTCATAATGGAAGAACAAAAAGCATTTTGGGTGACCCCCAAAACTCAAATAATACTCTCTATGGGTCTCCATTATGTTGATGATGAGGCTCATGTGTTCAAGAAATTAATTTTAGTTTCCTTGATATGCAAATTCATGGTTTCTTCATAATGGAAGAACAACGAGCATTTTGGGTGACCCCCAAAACTCATACTTCGTTTTTATAGCTTTACCAAATCATGCTCTGAGCCTCGTCATCTGTAAATACTATTAAGTTGTTATACAATTCATGAGTCACAACCCTTCCGCTCTTGTCACGAATTCAAAATTGAGCTGACCGATCTTGCTAATCTTCATATCATTAAAATCTCAATATTTTCAGATTCAAAGATCGTTCTCTCCTTGTCATGAACAAAAATCATTCGTCTAAAGCTAGAAAACCTCGTTTACTGCTCAGGAACCAGACCATTCATTTCACAGATGCACCACTTCTTACCAAACGCTTAAGGTTTCAGAAATTCACTATGTCAAATTGAAGTTTCTTGATAATAATTTTTTGAATTCCTTTTCCGTTTGGTTAAAGCTCAGATACTATTGACTGTAAATTGCTTATAAATTCAATGTTTTAAATTGAAGTTTGTTGATTAGCACCAAGATTCAGTCAAATTACGTGCTCTGCAATGCATCTTTGAAGAAACCCCAACAATTCAGGCTGGAAAAGGAAATTTCTCCATAAGCAACTCCATGAAAGAATGAAAAGGCAACTACAACGTAGTTGAAGGTTCTTTGGAAAGTTGATATGCTATATTTAATTCTTTGAACATAGAATGAAAAGAGTCGATCTCCTATTTTATTCAATTCTTTGAACTTCTTGAAAGACAAAAGCTTCTTTGAAAATCTGATCTGCTATTATATGTAATTGTTTGAGCACACTGTGAAAAGACTAGTGTTATTCCTTAAGAATTTCTCCATAAGTAACTCCATGAAAGATTGCTTCCTTGTGAACATCTCCAAAGGCAACTACACCATAGTTGAAGAATGAAAAGATAAAGAGTACAAAGGGTTGAGCGTAAGGCAGAGTGAATATCGCTACGTAGTTAAAGGATTAAGTTTTTCCCTGCAAGAACAACAAAACACAAAGTAACGATGAGCTTATAGGCACATAGCTATTCGCATCAGTCTTTGCCACAATTTTCACCATCAAATTCGAAGGAATTTGTCTCTATGAATCCGTTTTGACAAGAACTTAGGGTAGAATTCCATTGATATTTGATATTTTGATGTGTTCTTTGGAAATTTCTCCATAACAACTGTACATCTGAGAGAGAGAAATTCTTGAATTCTTGAAGTAGCAGATTGAAGCGCTTGTCATTCTGCATCAAGAGCCTCTTGTTGCCGCCGAGCTTCCTCCCATGCTTTTCTTTCTAGTTCAATCTTAATTCTTGAATTCTTTCCTACAAACCAGAGAAAAATTCTTGAATTCTTGAATTCTTGAAGTAGCAGAAGAAATCCAACGACGGACAGCTAATCGCTTTTCAGCAAAATCATTGAAGACAGAAAATATTCTTGAAAAATCTTTGAATACTCAAAGTTCTTGCTACGGAGGTGCTACTGGAAATTGAAGAGCCTTTCCGACGACCGATAGCTAATCGCCTAATTACCTTTGCCTCGCTGAAGATCAGATGTTGCATCATTCTTAATTCGCAGGTTTCTGAGAAGCAAACCTGTTCCACTAAACCTATTCCCTCGAAGAGTTGATTGCAGGGCTTTTCTCACCGTGAAACAAAACCCTCGTGGCAACCTTGATTGCCTGAGTCCAATTCTTGATTTTTCCCTCAAGCTGCCTCTACCGATGTCATTAACAACAGAACTTAACCATATAGAGATGAAAACCATGATGCCTGGATCCCCGGGCACCCAACCATCGCAACAGGATCAACCGCGGGTGACGACACCGTCAAGACCTCCTACAGACATAGACATAGGTGTCGAAGACTTCTTTCAAATCTTGTCAGAACCGTCACCTTTTCCTAATTATGGATTTCGATGTGACAACAGGGCTTTTAAGGAACTATTTAGGAGATAGGAAACCCTTGAATCCTCTAACCAGGCACTAAAAAGAGAGGTTGATGAACTCAGGATCAAAGTGGTTGTAATGGAAGGCGAGAACGGTTCACTGAAGCAGCTTTTGAGGGACAACAAGGACCAAGCAGTTCACCACCACCCCTCTAATGACACTCTACATACTGAACTTCTCGATCTGAAAAACAAACAGGAGGAGATCAAAGCTCAACAAGCGGCCTTTAAACAAGAAACAGAAACACACACCAACTCATGGGCACAGGCTGCTAGAGGGAGAGATACCCCCCTCGCTCCCCCTCTAGCCACAGTTGAGGAGGTGGTACAATCTAAACTCATGGAGGAACGCACTAGACAAGCGCGAGAATTGAACCTCAAAGTTAGAGGGCTTCCTTTGCCTCTCACATCCTCAGACCCCATCGTGGTTGGGACCCTGTTCCTCAATGAAAAACTAGATCTCCAGGATTTGACCCTTGATAGAGCTTGGCTTGGGTACAATTCCACTCTCTTTCTCCGGTTCAGGTTGGCGGTTGATCACCTTCGGGTTCTTAGAGCTAAGCGAAACCTATTCTCACTTCCTAGTAAGATCTTCCTTGATGAAGATCTCACTAAAACACAGGTTGTTGAGCTTAAACGCTCTAGGGAGTTGGTTACAGCAGCACGTTAGGCAGGGAAATGGGCAATCATCAGGAACCTCAAAGCAGTGATTCGAGACACTTTTCCACCTGGGTGGAAGCCCCGTTCTGGGTCCTATAAATGACAAGCTCATTGGGGGCGGCAACAAGGGGCATCCATTTCCATTAGTTGTTGGAAATGGAATGGGTCTTTTTGGGCATCGCCAGTTCTATTATATGATGCTCTTCAACTGTCAGATATCTTATTCATCACCGAGACGCATGAGAGCCCTGTTTGACCTCTCCGAGACATTATAGGTTATCATAAGTTCTCAACTTGTAAACAAGAGACGACGAGTTCTGGTGGTATTAGAGGTTCTGGGGGAGTTGCTTGCTTCATCAAAGATTCCTTTCAGAGCAGGATTTCTTTGGTGGTTGCGGATGAGTTTGCGAGGTTTATGTGGGTTCGGGTTCGAGGGTTCTCTCCTCTCCCCAGGGATATTTATATTGCTATTTGTTACTTCCCTCCTGTGTCTTCATCATATGCCATTCATAATGGGCCTGACGGGGACCCCTTCTTCGATTTGTATGTCGGCATAGCCCAATACTCACCAGTTGGGGAGGTTATTCTTCTAGGTGACTTCAACTCCCGCACTAAAGCCCTCCAGATCCCCCTTCACAATCGATTTGAGGACGTGTACTGCATCCAGGAGATCGATCAAGAGTTAGTGGGATTTTATAGGATGTCTGATGATGCGTTGGGGCCCCTTACCGCCTATGGTCGACATATTTTACATTTGGGTGAATCTCAGGAGCTGTTGATTCTTAATGGCCTCCCGCGTTTTACAAACTCCCGCTTTTCACATGTCGGCCTCATGGTGGAGGAGAAAGCATTGTTGATTATGTCCTCTCTAGCCAGAACCTCCTCCCCTTCATTCATCACTTTTTTGTTTCCCCCATCCCCTTAGCTTACCATGCTCTTATTTCTTTCTCTCTTCGAGCTGACAACTTCCCCATTCTCACCCCACCTCCCCCCAAGGGCCCACCACAAACTACTTTTCGTTTTGATGAGGTTGACCCAGACATCTTCTCTTCCCACCTTCGCCAGATGCTCTTCTCATCAATCATTTTGGATGTTGCCCTTAAGTCCTACCCCCACTCTCTTTGTCCCACTTCCACCTCACATAAACCCAAATCTTGCCCTATGAATCGATGGTATAATGAGGAATGCAAAGCTCTCCACCGTGAGCTTCGACATGCATTCTTCCATACTCACCCTTCCTACCCCAACATCAAAGCCTCAGATCGTCGCCTCCTCCATCGCAAGAAACGTCTCTTTGTCTCCTAGAGAAGACGTGACTTGTGTACCTCTCTTGCTCACTCCCCTAGACACTTCTAGCATACTGTCCTCCCTTGCCACTCTCCCCTCCCCTCCGACCTTAACCCCCAGTCCATGTTCTCCCATGTGTCCAGCCTCTATGACATCCCAGGGCAACACCAGATTCAGGTGACCTCTCCACCCTCTTTAGGTTTCGTATTCTATGATAGTGACATCAGAGAGGCCATTTGGGTGATGAACAACAGCAAAGCAGCAGATGAGGATGGTTTCTAGGCAGAGTTCTTTAAACACGGTCTACATGCTCTGGTTCCCTACTTGGTTGATCTCTTCAACCATGTGGTCTGTATAGGTTTCCCATCAACATGGTCTCAGCACATCATTCACCTGATACACAAATCGGAGCCTAGCTCAGATCCCAACAATTATAGGACTATCATGGTGGGCCACACATTCTCCAAACTATATGCTACATCCCTCCACCTCCAAATCTCCAAGGAGCTTGAGCGGAAAACAAATTAGAGCTAGAGGACAGGATGGATTTCGACCTAAGCACCAGAATATTGACCAAATCCTTACACTTAGGGCCATCATTGAGGAGGCACGACATCGCTCTTCGAAAGTCTATTGTTGTTTTGTATACTTTCGAAAAGCTTTTGACTCGGTCCCTAGAGAAGCATTATTCTAGAGACTCAGAGATATTGGCATCTCAGAGACCCTCTTGTCAGCCATCATGCGCTTATATGAGTCGGTCCTTGGTCATCTGCACACAATACATGGGCTATCAGATTTTATCCAGAGCACTATTGGGGTAAAACAAGGTTGTCCCTTGTGCCCCACACTATTTGGGATCTATATTGACGAGCTTGAGTCCTTCTTGTGTGAACACATCCAGGACGGTGATGGTTGCCTTCTACATTACGTCTTGATTTCTATCTTGTTATTTGTAGATGACGTGGTTCTTCTAGCCCCATCCCCTGACGGATTGCAGAGGCAGTTGGATGCCCTGGCCCTTTTTAGTGATCTTCGACAGTTGATGGTTAACCTAGGTAAAACCAAGGTTATGATCTTCAACACGTCGAAGAAGTTCTTCTGTGACCTCCATTTATTTTTCAGAGGAGAGGAGATTGAGATCACCAGCTCATACACCTATCTGGGGGTACTATTCACAAGACCTCGCTCAAGCTTGCGGCCTACACTCCAACCTCGAATCAACAAGGGCTATGGATCCTTGGCCCTTCTTGAGAGACAATGTTTTCAGAATCATTTTCAGGACATATTAGCCAAGATGTCACTGATGGACAATGTTGTTCGACCCACAGTTCTATATGGTTCGGAGGTTTGGGGTCCTAGCTTACTAGAGTCTGATTGGTCTTCTGCAGAGAGAGTGCAGATCACCCTTCTTCGTCGCATCATTCGGTGCAAGCAGACAGTTCCTCAGCCTATCATTCTTGCAGAGTTTGCAGCTCACCCCTTTCACTTTGAGACAATGTTTGGTCATCTCTCTTCTTCACCGTGTTCGGGGTTTTGCGGATACAGCGAAGGGGCGGGACCGATATCCATACTTGGCCTACCTTTCATCGCAGTCCATTGCAATAGCGAGTCCTTCAGCTCGATCCCGATGTTGGTATGGTGGAGTCTCAAATCTCCTTGCTTCAGTTGGTATCAAAATAGACCGACTCCCTCCATTCAAGTATTCTTTGTGTGCACCGGGCCACCTCCTACCAACCAAACAAGAGATGAATAAAATCATATGAGAGGACAATTACAGGAAATATGTACAGGTTATTTCGATAAACCCTCAGGATAGGTTACGTTTGAAGATGGCTTTCTAAGCTAAGCACTTCATGTTGTTGAGAGATGGACTCATTGTTCGGCCCCTTTACACGCTTCGCCATTGGATGCACGCACTTTGGATTCCCTTGGGTAAGATGAGAGTAGGTTCTCATAAACTGCGGATTAAGACTGACCATCCAATTAACCGGTTAGACAGGATTTTCCAGTTGTGCCACCTCCGAGAGACTGAGTCGGAGGAGCACTTCATCTTTCGTTGCCCCATTTACTATGAGATTCACGGGAGATTCCATTGCTTGTTCCGAGGGATCCAGACCTTATCTAGCTTCTTTCGATACCTAGACTAGAGATGTCTAGCCTTGTACATACAGGAGGCCACGAGACTTCGCACACAGATTCTCCAACCTCCTCCTAGAGCAGATCCTGTGCAACGAATTACGTTATTTTTTTTACAGTGCTCCCATCAGCAAGAGGCACGAAGCGACAAGTTAATCACATTGTTGCCTCAAACTCTAAATCAATGCGGGCTAGAGGGACCATCCCCCCAGCACAAGGACCTATGAGTCATTACCAGACCGGATCTCTTACTAGCAGGCAGTTGAGATTGCCCAGTCATCAGCGACATATCACTTCTTCTCGGCAGTAGCGTAACAGAGGCTCTAGATCCTCCCCTAGCCCTCCCTCGGGACAACACTCCATCTTGATTTTTTTGCATTCGACTTCGAGTGTTAGGAGAGAGATTTAGTGGACCATTATCTTGTGCCCTCTGCACTTGGAGTCCAAGACTTTCCTCATTTTGGTTTTCAGGCATTGTGTTTTCCTTGCTTTATTTCTTATTTCTTGCTCTTTATATAGGAGATCTTTTGGTCCTCCTCATTGTATCAACATCATTGTGCTCTGCAGTCACATTGACCTGCTTTTGTGGTCATGCGTTGGACATTGATATAATTTATTTCTTTCTTTCTACGAGTCTCCATTAGTTTGATGATGAGGCTCATATGTTCATGAAATTCATTTTAGTTTCCTTGATATGCAAATTTATGGTTTCTTCATAATGGAAGAACAACGAGCATTTTGGGTGACCCCCAAAACTCGAATAAGACTCTCTACGGGTCTGCATTAGGTTGATGATGAGGCTCATGTGTTCATGAAATTCATTTTAGTTTCCTTGATATGAAAATTCATGGTTTCTTCATAATGGAAGAACAACGAGCATTTTGGGTGACCCCCAAAACTCGAATAAGACTCTCTACGAGTCTCCATTAGGTTGATGATGAGGCTCATATGTTCATGAAATTCATTTTAGTTTCCTTGATATGAAAATTCATGATTTCTTCATAATGGAAGAACAACTTGCATTTTGGGTGACCCCAACTCTCTATAAATTATTTTTAATTCATAAAATTTTGATTAAATTATAATAATGTAACAAATTATTTTGCAAAACAAGAACTTCATTAAAAATATTATTACATTAAAGAGGAAATGATGGAATTGGTGTGGTAAAAAATTAAACAAAAATGACTGACGTTGTTACATGGTTACACCATGGAAGAAATATTCCGGTGCCAAAAGCTGTTATGCCACCTCCGAGAGACTGAGTCAGAGGAGATCTTCATCTTTCGCTGCCCCATTTACTACGAGATTCGTGGGAGATTCATTGCTTGTTCCGAGGGATCCAGACCTTATCTAGCTTCTTTCGATACCCAGACCAGAGATGTCTAGCCTTGTACATACAAGAGGCCACGAGACTTCGCACACAGATTCTCCAACCTCCTCCTAGAGCAGATCATGTGCAGGGGATTACGTCATTTTTTACAGTGCTCCCATCAGCAAGAGGCACGAAGTGACAAGTTAATCACATTGTTGCCTCAGACTCTAAATCACTGCGGGCTAGAGGGACCATCCCCCTAGCACAAGGACCTATGAGTCATTACCAGATCAGATCTCTTACTAGCAGGCAGTTGAGATCGCCCAGTCATCAGCGACATATCACTTCTTCTCAGCAACGGCGTAACAGAGGCTCTAGATCCTCCCCTAGCCCTCCCTCGGGACAACACTCCATCTTGAGTTTTTTGCATTTGACCTCAAGTGTTAGGAGAGAGATTTCGTGGACCATTATCTTGTGCCCTCTGCACTTGGAATCTAGGACTTTCCTCATTTTGGTTTTCAGGCATTGTGTTTTCCTTGCTTTATTTCTTTACGTTATTTTTTTACAGTGCTCCCATCAGCAAGAGGCACGAAGCGACAAGTTAATCACATTGTTGCCTCAGACTCTAAATCAGTGCGAGCTAGAGGGACCATCCTCCTAGCACAAGGACCTATGAGTCACTACCAGACCGGATCTCTTACTAGTAGGCAGTTGAGATCGCCCAGTCATCAGGGACATATCACTTCTTCTCGGCAGCAGCGTAACAGAGGCTCTAGATCCTCCCCTAGCCGTCCCTCGGGACAACACTCCATCTTGAGTTTTTTGCATTTGACCTCGAGTGTTAGGAGAGAGATTTAGTGGACCATTATCTTGTGCCCTCTGCAGTTGGAGTCCAGGACTTTCCTCATTTTGGTTTTCAGGCATTGTGTTTTCCTTGCTTTATTTCTTATTTCTTGCTCTTTATATAGGAGATCTTTTGGTACTCCTCGTTGTATCGACATCATTGTACTCTGCAGTCCCATTGACCTACTTTTGTGGTCATTCGTTGGACTTGATATAATTTATTTCTTTCTTTCTACGAGTCTCCATTAGTTTGATGATGAGGCTCATATGTTCATTAAATTCATTTTAGTTTCCTTGATATGCAAATTTATGGTTTCTTCATAATGGAAGAACAACGAGCATTTTGGGTGACCCCCAAAACTCGAATAAGACTCTCTACGGGTCTGCATTAGGTTGATGATGAGGCTCATATGTTCATGAAATTCATTTAGTTTCCTTGATATGCAAATTCATGGTTTCTTCATAATGGAAGAACAACGAGCATTTTGGGTGACCCCAAAAACTCGAATAAGACTCTCTACGCGTCTCCATTAGGTTGATGATGAGGCTCATATGTTCATGAAATTCATTTTAGTTTACTTGATAAGCAAATTCATGATTTCTTCATAATGGAAGAACAACTAGCATTTTGAGTGACCCCAACTCTCTATAAATTATTTTTAATTCATAAAATTTTGATTAAATTATAATAATGTAACAAATTATTTTGCAAAACAAGAACTTCATTAAAAATATTATTACATTAAAGAGGAAATGATGGAATTGGTGTGATAAAAAATTAAACAAAAATGACTCACGTTGTTACACGGTTACACCATGGAAGAAATATTCCGGCGCTAAAAGCTGTTGTGCCACCTCCGAGAGACTGAGTCGGAGGAGATCTTCATCTTTTGCTGCCCCATTTACTACGAGATTCATGGGAGATTCATTGCTTGTTCCGAGGGATCCAGACCTTATCTAGCTTCTTTCGATACCCAGACCAAAGATGTCTAGCCTTGTACATACAAGAGGCCACGAGACTTCGCACATAGATTCTCCAACCTCCTCCTAGAGTAGATCTTGTGTAGCGGATTACGTTATTTTTTTACAGTGCTCCCATCAGCAAGAGGCACGAAGTGACAAGTTAATCACAATGTTGCCTCAAACTCTAAATCAGTGCGGGCTAGAGGGACCATCCTCCTAGCACAAGGACCTATGAGTCATTACCAGACCGGATCTCTTACTAGTAGGCAGTTGAGATTGCCCAGTCATCAGCGACATATCACTTCTTCTCGGCAGCAGCGTAACAGAGGCTCTAGATCCTCCCCTAGCCGTCCCTCGGGACAACACTCCATCTTGATTTTTTTGCATTCGACCTCGAGTGTTAGGAGAGAGATTTAGTGGACCATTATCTTGTGCCCTCTGCAGTTGGAGTCCATGACTTTCCTCATTTTGGTTTTCAAGCATTGTGTTTTCCTTGCTTTATTTCTTATTTCTTGCTCTTTATATAGGAGATCTTTTGGTACTCCTCGTTGTATCGACATCATTGTACTCTGCAGTCCCATTGACCTACTTTTGTGGTCATTCGTTGGACATTGATATAATTTCTTTCTTTCTTTCTTTCTACGAGTCTCCATTAGTTTGATGATAAGGCTCATATGTTCATGAAATTCATTTTAGTTTCCTTGATATGCAAATTTATGGTTTCTTCATAATAGAAGAACAACGAGCATTTTGGGTGACCCCCAAAACTCGAATAAGACTCTCTACGGGTCTGCGTTAGGTTGATGATGAGGCTCATTTGTTCATGAAATTCATTGTAGTTTCCTTGATATGCAAATTCATGGTTTCTTCATAATGGAAGAACAACGAGCATTTTGGGTGACCCCCAAAACTCGAATAAGACTCTCTACGAGTCTCCATTAGGTTGATGATGAGGCTCATATATTCATGAAATTCATTTTAGTTTCCTTAATATGCAAATTCATGATTTCTTCATAATGGAAGAACAACTAGCATTTTGGGTGACCCCAACTCTCTATAAATTATTTTTAATTCATAAAATTTTGATTAAATTATAATAATACAACAAATTATTTTGCAAAACAAGAACTTCATTAAAAATATTATTACATTCAAGAGGAAATGGTGGAATTGGTGTGATAAAAAATTAAACAAAAATGACTGACGTTGTTACACGGGTACACCATGGAAGAAATATTTCGGCGCCAAAAGCTGCTGTTACACCATGGAAGAAATTTTCCGGCGCGGTGGCGTAAGTGGGAGGACAAAATCAAATTAACTCACGGAGTTAAAATTAGGTTAATTAAAATTGCTGCTGTTACACCATGGAAGAAATTTTCCGGCGTGGGAGGACAAAATCAAATTAACTAACGGAGTTAAAATTAGGTTAATTAAAATTGCTGCTGTTACACCATGGAAGAAATTTTCCGGCGTGGGAGAACAACATCAAATTAACTAACGGAGTTAAAATTAGGTTAATTAAAATTTTGGGTGGTTTGGGGATTCTTCTCTGATTCACTCAGAGTAACCTCGACTCATAATACTGTAACGCTCATTGACTAATTCTTCATCTTCAAATTTTAAGTAGACAGTTACCAACATCCAGAATCCAAAAATTTTAGCTCACAGAAATAACCTATACAAATTTGTTGATATTATAACCATTTTCCTCCTTATGTCGCCGTTCCCGCCCCTTCGGAATTTGATTGAGCATCCAACCTGGTTTTCGGGTGTGTGGTCTTTTTGTCGCCGCCCCCGCGCCTTGGAGGCGGATTTATTTGAGCATCCAGCCTGATTTTGGGCTCTTTTTAAGGGCTCTACCAGGCCCTGCGATTTTCAGAGTTTCGTATCCAACCATAAGCATAACCATTCATTGATTTTCAGAGTTTCGTATCCAACCATAAGCATAACCATTGATTTTCAGAGTTTCGTCAATTTGATTTGATCCAACCATTACCAAATGGGTCGCAGAAATCCGCAGCCGAATATCCAACGCCAACAGACTCGGCTGTATCGGTTTCCTCTGCCTCTGCCTCAAGGTCAATCACTGTCACGACGAGACAGTGAGGCGCAAAATAATCCGAGAGATGGAAATTATGAAGAAGACGGAATCCCCATATATAGTGAAATGCTACGGGATCTTCGAAAAGGGAGAAAAAATTTACTTGGTGTTGGAGTACATGGACGGAGGGTCGCTGGAGCAGAGGAAATCCTCCCAGATAATGTCTGAGAGGTTGCTGTCGAATGTGGCGAGGCAGGTCTCCGAGGGCTTGACATATCTGCACCGCCACAAAATTGTGCATAGAGACATAAAGCCCTCGAATCTGCTCATAAACAGGAAGCAGGAAGTGAAAATTGCAGACTTCGGGGTTAGCAGAATATTGGGTACCTGTGCTGCCTACATGAGCCCCGAGAGATTCGACCCCGAGACCTACGGTGGACGGTACTACGATGATGGATACGCGGGCGATATATGGAGCTTGGGGTTGAGTCTGCTCGAGTGTTTTATTGGGCATTTCCCGTTTCAGAAGGCGGACTGGCCAGCAATCTGTTACGGGAACCCACTGCCTCCTCCCCCAACGGCGTCTGCCCAGATGGACTGCTGCTCAGCTCTTGGCTCACCCCTTTCTTCTCTGCAACAACAACTACCCGCACACACCCTCCATACCCATGCAAAGGTTCACTATCTAATCCAATCCCTCCCTCCATAGCCATACCCATGCAATGCAAAGGTTCAGTATCTAATCCCACCCACGGCCAAATTAGCCTGTACATATGAGATTACATATCAAACCCCTTACCTATTTTTTCGATTCATTAAATTTGCTCAAACACTGGCCTCTGTCTTTCTCTATTTGACCATTCTTTCATTAAATTTGCTCAAACACTCGGCTCTCTCTCTCTATTTAATCATTCTTTCACTAAATTTGACCAAACAGTGGGCTCTGTCTCTATTTAACCATTCTTCAATTTGGTAAATTTCCCCAAATACCGGGCACTCTGTATTTTATGGCTTTTCAATTTTCATTAAATTTGTCCAAACAGTGGGCTCTGTCTCTATTTAACCATTCTTCAATCTGGTAAATTTCCCCAAATACCAGGCACTCTGTATTTTATGGCTTTTCAATTTTCATTAAATTTGCCCAAACAGTGGGCTCTGTCTCTATTTAACCATTCTTCAATTTGGTAAATTTCGCCAAATACCGGGCACTCTGTATTCTATGTCTTTTCAATTTTTAATAGGTGTTGTGTACACACACTACACACATTTATTTACTGGGATAGCAGATTTATTGTAGAATCCCTTAAAAGAATCAGATTTATTGCCAGAATCTTTTAAAAAGAAATTCGAAATATTAGAATGTTTGAATCCTCTGTTTGTGTTTTTGATGGTGGAAATAGACTCAGCAAATTAAATTCTTCAATTTGCTAAATTTGCTCAAATACTTGGCTCTCTGTATTTTATCATTTTTCAATTTCTATGACACTACACAATTTTATTTTATTTACTGGGACAACAGATTTATGCCAGATTACTTTAAAAAAATTCACTGACTAAGCTGGGCTATTCACTGACTCTGGGTTTTGATCTCCGTTTAATAGGTATTTATTTGCTTGGGTTTCTGTGTATCTGTTTGATATGTTCATAGGCCGATTTTCAGATTTTTTCCTATTTTTCTCTCTATTTTTATTATATTATATTATATTATGTAGTTGAAAGTAAACAAAATTATTCTACCTATAAATTCTTTTATAATTAAAATACTTTAATGGTATTTTCTACAAGTAAGATATGTTTTGGCCACATACTTCGAGAAACCAATGTCCCTGTTGGAGGAACCAATGTAAATTACATATCTCATGTTGAGAAAAGGGACAAATTTCTCAAAGTGATTTCTATTTTTTTTAATTGGAACTAGAGATTGGATCTCTCTCAACACATAATACATAATAGATTTTACTCTTACTTTCAAGTTTTGTTTATAAAACCCCCCTCTCAACAACGAGTTGGCATGCTTATTTTAAACAATATTAATAGCAAAAAGAAAATTTAAATGTCAACCATAAATAAAAAATTTCAATGCTTTAATCTCAATTTTATATATTTACATAAATTAGTTGAAAACAAGTGATTTCTACATCCCTATAAAAGAGATCTGTAATTTCTATTAGAACAAATAATATTTGAATGCCAATGATAAACAAAGTCTCTCTTTCTCTATACATATAAAGCACGTACAAAAAAATTACAATTAAAACCTTTTAATGGTAATGTTGTACAAAAGAGATGTGTAATTGTTTCAATGCTCTATATACACAAAAAGAGAGATAAATATGGAACCACTACAAAAATCCATTATAAGTCCTTGATCCAACATAGAAGTAGCTTTAGTGATTGGAGTTCTACAAATTTGTTTGTTCCTTCCCCGAGGCCTACCGAGGCTTTCCAAAACCTATGATTGTTGAGATATATAACCAGTCCTACCCCACATCTGTTATGTGCATCCGATGCACCATCGAAATACACCCAAGGTATATTAGGATCAATCTGTTGGATGTATCGTGGGTTTTGAGGAGTTGATGACCGAGGGAGAAGAGTAAGGATAGACACGTATTATGTTGCAATTAGGAACGGTGATGATGGAACATCCCTAAAATCCCCTTATTTCTAGCTAGCCAAATCCCCTTATTTCTAGCTAGCCAAATCCCCTAGGAGATGATGAGTGGAATATTCTTCAGATTGTCCGCTTGTTGGCTTGCCACCAATGGTACCATGCCTCCCCAAGAGACGGCCCTTGCCAGACTTGCCTTATTCCCATAATCCTTGAGTAACAATAATACCTTTTTTGTTACTCCTTTTCATACTGTGCATGGCTTCTTGCACGACTCCAATAGCTTCGAGAATCTGTCTGCCATCCAGGAAACCAAATTGTTCTCTTGAAATATTCCTAGAAAGTATAGGCTTTAGGCAGGCAGTTATGACTTTCGCTATGATTTTGTAAATACAATTGCACAGAGATATGCACCTAAAATCCTCAAAAGTATTTGGATCCCTAGTTTTACAGATGAAGGCTAGAAAGGTTGAGTTAAAAGGCTCGTGAATCTACTGCCTCTAACTCTTGATTCCTCCACCACCCCAGTTAGTTCATTCCCTATAAGGTCAAAAAAATGTTAGAAGAATTTGACTTTCCACCCATCTGGCTCTGGAATCTTGTCTCTTTGCATTTTTTTGAGCACTCCTTCGACTTCATCTTTTGAAACCGAGTCCATTAGCATTACGTGATAAATCCAAAGTTATCATGGATCTAAATTGGTAATTCATCTTTTCTTCTTTTGATTTTATCATTTTTTTAATAACAGTGGAAAAACTTATAATAACTGAGTGGTCATTTAGCAATGAGGTTAATTGTTACCAGACTAGATTTTATGTTTCTTCTGTGTCCCATAACACTCAACAAGAATAATTGTTGCGTGGCACTAGCATGACATCATGAGTTGGCCATGACTAATACCTCCTCATATCACCTAGAATATTACTCACCGTCATGTCTTGGTCGAACCAAAGCTAGGAATGTTCAATGGTGTAAAATATTGGAATACTTGATTTACCATAGATGATGCTACACCACCAACACCCAACCACATGCAACTTGCCATCACCTTCCTTTGAGTGAAGCATAGTCATACAACCAACTTCCTGATGTGAGATCGTACTATCATTCATCTAGGATTACATATTAGCCATGATGATCCTATTCCTACTTTGAAGGCACCCACAATTCTTTAGTGGACATATTCTCATTTTCACCTTGACATGGGCAATAAACTATCTTCCACATCACCAAGTCATTTCATCCTTTTCCAAACCATGCATAGCTTCACCCTCATCAATAACTCTACATCTGTCCTACTCAACAAGATGTCGTTGGTCCTTCTAGCATGCCCATTAGTACTCATGCACAAGTAGTATATCCTAACAATCTCACAATCCATTGCAAGTCTCTCACCAAGGCTACCAAGATATGGATTCATCATGAAACTTGCCAAGTATGCCCTACATGCCCTCCATTGTGCGACTGCCAATGGAACTTCAAATAAAAGTCCCTACATTGTCCCCTACTTAAAAGTCATTGAAATCCTTGTCAACGAGGCTCTGTTAGCTCATATGATGAAAAGGGTGTTTGAGGTGAAAAGAGACATTCATGATTTCCACAATGACTCTATACCATCTATCATAGGGATAAACTTTTTATTTTGCTTGAGCATCCCATAAAACTCAAGAATCCTAGTTGTTGTGTGGCATTGATGTAACCTTATGATTTAGGCATGACCAATGACCATTTGTATCACTAGGAATATCCATCACCGTTAAGTCATGTATGACCCAAGCAAGGCATGTTCAATCATGAGGAATATTGGAATGATCGATATACTCAAAAATGATGTTACGCCATCGCCACCCAACCACAAGAAACTTATTGTCAACTTCCCTCATGGAAAGCACAGTGAAATAACTGACTTTTTGATGTGAAATTATGCTATCATCCATCTCGGCTTACATGTGATAGTCACCAAGATCTTATTCCTGTTGTGAAGGCGCCCACATATCTTCAATGGGCATATCGTCGTTGTTGCCTTGCTATGGCCAATACAAAATCTACCACATTGGCTTGATAAGAGTAACAAGAATCTTAAAGAAGAGGTTTATTATTATTATTAAATCCATATGAAAAGATTCATTAAGTTATAGTTGGTTTCAACCCCCTAATAAGATTTCCACCCTCCAATTATTCTTTTCTTAATGCTATACTTTTAATTCAGCTTATGATGAGTGCCGATTCCAAGGTATTTGTATGAATGGACTTCCTCCAAGTTTTGTTGTCATATATGAAAGTATCATAGCTGATGTTTTTTTATTTAATTATCATGCCTTTCATTTTGTCAATATTAAGAGTCATACCCATATAAGTAGTTGAAATATTATATTATATAAAGTGGTTGAAAGTAAAAAAATCATTCCAACGATAATTTTTTATAATTAAAATACTTCTATAATTTTTTTATAATTAAAATATTTTAATGGTTTTTGCACCTGGAAAATATGAGATTCATTTAGTGTTTAACATGGAGTTGAGAGGTGACTTACTTGTTGGAGGAATCAATGTAAATTAAATATCTCATGTTGGGAAAGGGACAAGTTTCTCAAAGTGACTTTTAATTAATTTTGATTGGAAAAGCACACCTAGAGATTGGATCTCTCTCGACACGTAGACTCTACCTTAACTTGCAGATAAGGGGCATCTCAACAATGAATTGGCATGTCTATTTTAAACAATATTAATAGCAAAAATAAATTTGAATGTCAACTATAAATAAAATATTTCAATGCTTTAATTTCAATTTTATATATTTCTATAAATTAGTTGAAAACAAGTGATTTCTACATCCTTATAAGAGAGAAATGTGTAATTTCTAATAGAAAAAATGATATTTGAATGTCAATCATAAATAAAATCTCTCTCTCTCTATATATATAAAGCAAGTTAAAAAATTACAATTAAAACTTTTTAATGGTAATGTTGAACAAAAGAGATGTGTAATACTTTCAATGCTCTATATAGATATAAAGAGAGAGATAAATATGGAAACGCTATAAAAATATATTATAAGTCCAAATTTATTATAGGTGGAAAGAAATCAAGTCCATTGAGGTGCAAACTTATCTTAAAATGAATCAATTTGATAAAAGGTTTGCACCATAAGAGATTTGATCCCTTTTTCGGCATGATAGATCTAGAGTTTAGATGGATCTAAATTGGAAATTCATCCTTTCTTCTTTCGATTTTTATCATTTTTTAATAAAGGTGGAAAAACTTATAATAACTCAGGGTTCTTTTAGCAATGAGGATAATTGTTATGAATTTTTTCTTTATTTGATAGTCCCATTCTGTTAGCGAAGTGTTGACAGAAAATTATGGATGGGTAAAGACGCTGTATTCTGGCTCAAGGTTCGTTATAGTCTAGCGTAACACCAACATTTGCACCTTACCCAAACAGAATAAGGTGTCTCACCCTAGGTGTGCTGCAACCTTACTTATTTAAGGGATCAGAACCAAGAATTGGGATTGTTCGCGCAAAGGCTAACAATCCATTTAACTTATAAATACAACATCACATGTATAACCATCAGGAAAGATAACAAGAAAATAATTCAAATGAGCATAGAGGATAAACATGCATTCATAATAAAATTTTAAAAGGCCCCATAAAATCAACACGTGTAAGTCCACAAACATCCCCACAACTCTCTTCCATTAGCTTCAACCATCAATACATAATAACATTCAAGCTCTGAGGCCTTTTGATAGAAACAAGAAATGTAAACATAAACTATCTCGGGATCAGGAAAACATATAACTATGCTACGCCACTAGGCTTGGTGACAACATTTTGGTGCAAAATCTTCTTTTCTTTATAGTTTTTCCTTTTTCTTCAACTTTCATGCACCCAGCTCTCCTGAGCTGCTAGTTCCTTCCTCGAATGCCCCACCCTTTCCTTCTTGACTGTTGTTGCCATCACCTTCCTTTGAGCAAAGCATAGTAATACAACCAACTGCCTGATGTGAAATCGTACTATCATTCATATGGTAATACATATTAGTTATAATGATCCTATTCCTACTTTGAAGGCACCCAATTAATGAAGTTCAAACCGTTTTTACCATGGATCGCCTATAAAAGGAAGGGTGTGGGTCATATTCTGTTCCTTTGTTTTCTGAGTATATTGCGCTTTGAATTTATCTATGATTTGCACTTTGAACTTATCTGTGCATACTATATGTTTGGCCGTGAGACCCCCGCATCTGACATAAGAAACCTCGAGTTCATTTTAAAACAAAGGATGATGCCCACGAACACTAAGAACATGCCATCTGAATAGCACTCTATTCCGCTCATAGCGTCTACGGAGCCTGGATCTGATGATGTTCATGAAGTTATCCCTGAGGTGAAAGAAGTACTTTCGACACCTGCCAAAGGAAAAATTAAGGTGACTAAGGGCTCAAGCTCCAAGCCAAGGACATCACCCAGACATGTTACGTCCCTGCGCCCAGCAACAAAGGGTAGGTCTTCTATGCGTGACCCGACTAAGAGACCCATGAGCGCCACTGAGGAGGTTTCATTCGTTGAGCCAATTTTATGGTGCTCGAAGTATGTCAAGCCACACAAACCCTATGTGCGAGTTTTGAAGGATGTAGATGTGGTGCGCGACTCCTTGTAGATGCCAGTGATCGCACAGGCAGTCCCATTTCAAGGCGATATGTTTGAAAAAACCCCCCCTGGTGAAGTTCGATGATTATGACCATGCGAACGAGGAGATGTTCCTCGAGTTGGCACTTGAATACTATCTAGAGCGCGTGTTTTATGATGATGTTATGAAGGTAGAATCGATGCCATGGGCGCGCAGGCTGAGCAACGCGAGGATTCTCAATTTGTTGAGGATCCCTCACATCGAAAGGTACCCCATCATCACTGTCTGCGTGCGCCACCTGATAGCACTAGCGCACGATGGGTGTCTATGGATCTAGAACAAAATTCAAATTGATGTCGCGTTGATCCACCATAGAAATTTGCTGAATAATGAAGATTTATCCACTGAGATTATCCTGATCATACATTAATTCGAATTCATGTATAACACATAACCTCTTCTACAATCAATCATCAATTTGCGGAAATAGAAACAGTCGCATGCGCACATAAACACAATATGTAATGGGGAAAGCTTATAGCTGAAAACCCCTAGCTATTTGTATATTATAATAGAAGAGAAACATGTAACAATCTCAGTACAATACTCCTCACAAGTACTCAGTACTGTCTCCAAAAGTTACACACAAACTAGCTTGGTTTTGAACAAGTCATAGGTTCAAAACTCATCCACTAATTGCCTGCCTCTATTGCGCAATCAAGGCTGGTCTAATGAGAGATCCAAGGTTCTAATCTCCTTGGCTTGACAGCGCAATCCTCATGGGAAATTCATCCAAGTGTGGTGCAAATATCATGCACAACTAATGTCACAACTGATAACTATCTCAACCCTTTCATCTACCTCTTCCACTGGTCTTCACTGAAATTTCCATGCACTGTAGTGAATTGATGTGTTCTTGAGTTGAATAATGAGTTAATAATTAGTGAATTAAATAACATTTAATTCACTCCACTCATTACTATTTGATTAGCTAGTTAAACTAATCTCAACTAGTTCAACTAAGTTAAACCGAACACAACTCCACCAACTGTCTCATCAACTCCACCAAACTTCTGCCACTGAAGTCCTAACTGAAGTCAACCATGCATGAGCTCACCAAAACCCTAGGAATAGCGTAATTCCTCTGTCAGATGCATGAGCCACTTCTGTAGCTCCAACTAAAGTGCTCCAAGAGAGTAAACTGAAGTTTAGAGTCCAAATATTATTAAGGGTAAATAATATTTGACTTTTCTATTTTTAGGATAGGCAGTCTAAAAATAGACTTCGACCTAAATGTCTAAAAACAGAGGTCCATCTATTTTTACCAACATGACCAATACTCCAAGAATAACATACTGCAACCCCTGGACCATGCTCCATATGTCTAAAAATAGACATAGTCTAAAAATAGACTTTGCGCCAGAATTTGCCTGCGGGCCCACTTAGTGAAGGCGACTTCATTTCACTAAGCTCCATCATCTTGCTGCATTTTCAACACTCCCTCTCAGCAAGATATGGATTATCTGCAACCCCTATCCTGCCTCTGTGGAATTCGAACTTGCTCCTGGTGAGCGCCTTCGTCAAGATGTCAGCATCCTGATCCTCCGTGGGAACATATGAAAGTAACATGCTTCTCCGCTGAACACAATCTCTGATATGATGGTACCTGATGTCGATGTGTTTGGATCTATCATGAAATACTGGATTAGCCGAGAGTTTAATGCAACTCTGGTTATCACAGTAGATCACTGTAGGCTCCAAATGCAACCTGAACAATCCAACGAGGATCTTCCTCATCCAAATAGCCTCGCATGCAGCCAAGCTTGCTGCCATGTACTCGGCCTCTGCTGAACTGAGTGCCACGGATCTCTGCTTCCTGCTGTACCAGGAAACTGTTGTCGATCCAATGCTGAAAACTCCTCCAGAAGTGCTCTTCCGGTCCGTTGGACTCCCTGCCCAATCTGCATCAGTGAAGCCAGAAAGCTTCACTCCATCCTCCTGTCTGTACCATAGACCATATCCCGATGTGCCTCTGATATAGCGCAATACATGCTTGCCCGCCTTCCAAAAGAGCTTGGTAGGCTTAACCATAGCTTGCGAAAGCTGGTTAACTGGATAGCATATATCGGGTCGAGTATTGACCAGATACATCAACGACCCCACCAACTGTCGATAGACAGTGGCATCCACTACCTCCTCCGAAGTAGCATCTCCCTTCCTCCATCCTCCAGGAAGAGGGGTATCAACAGGCTTGCAGCCTTGCATGTTGAACCTCTCCAAAATCTCCCGGGCATACTTGCCCTGAGAAACAAACAGTCCTCCACTGCGCTGCCAAATCTCCAATCCCAGAAAATAATGAAGGATGCCCAGGTCCTTCATCTCAAACTCTCGTGCAAGATCATCCTTGCATGAAAGTATCAACTGCTCGTCGCCAGTCAAAATCAGATCATCTACATATAGTACGATGATCAACAGCTTCCCCTCCACCACAATCTGGTACAGGTTTGGATCCGCCTTACTCTTGGAGAATCCAAGCCCGGTGAAGTAGCTGTCTATCCGAGTGTACCAAGCACGAGGTGCTTGCTTCAGCCCGTACAGTGCTCTCTTGAGTCGGCACACATGCGACTCACTGCTGAAGATCTCGAAACCTTCAGGCTGCTCTATGTACACCTCCTCAATAACTCCATTGAGGAACGCAGTCTTCACATCCATCTGATGAATGTGCCACCCCATCTGCGCTGAGAGAGCAAGGATCGTCCGTATGGAAGAGTACCTTGCGACAGGTGCAAAGGTCTCCTCATAGTCAATCCCCTCGATCTGTGAAAAGCCACCGGCGACAAATCTCGCCTTGTACTTCTCCACACTCCCGTCAGCCGCCTGCTTCACTTTGTAGATCCATCGCGAACCCACCACTGATTTCCCCTCCGATCTTGGGACAATCTCCCATGCACTGTTTCTGACGATCGAATCATATTCTTCGATCATGGCATCTACCCATGCGGGTTCCTCCATAGCTTCCTCAAAAGAGATGGCAACTTCACGACACATCGACTCATAAGAGCCATGTATCCAAAATGATCCCAGATCACTGTCTCTGTCTGCGCTGTGCTGTAGGTGGTCCTACAACCTTCTCTGCATCTCGAGCCAGTCGCTCAGCTTCTGTAGTGCGCATGCTCCCTCTGATGGTTGGCGCTGCATGGGTGGTTTCTTCCACCTCCCGAACTTCCTCTTGTGGCTGATCCACATCCGGAAGCTCCTCCTTAGGAACTAACAGCTCCTCATCTGCATGCAAGTGTAGCTCCCTCTCAAGCGAACACTGCATGGCTTTCTCCTCCTGGAATTTTATATCCCGCCGCACAACAGTCTTGCGACTGTCTGGCACATACACTCGATAGTTATGAGGTGTATCAGTGTACCCCACAAATATTCCAACTTTAGCAGTTGGATCCAGCTTCCTTCTCGCATCCTTCGTCACATGCATGTAGACAGGAGATCCGAAAATCCGCAAATGGGAAATATCAGGCCTCTTGCCAGAATAAGCCTCCTCTGGTGTACTCATGCCAAGAACCTTGTGAGGACAACAGTTCTGCACATACACTGCTGTATTGCATGCCTCAGCCCACAAGTGAAGGGGTAGGCCCCGATCATGCAACATCGCCCGTGCAGCACCCACGATCGTTCTGTTCTTCCGCTCAGCCACCCCGTTCTGCTGTGGGTTATGGGGTGCGATGAGCTCTCTCCGAATCCCTTCGGCGCTGCAGAACTCCTTGAATTCAGCCGAGATGAATTCACCACCGTTATCACTCCTTAGAGCAATCACCTTCTTCCCCGACTCCTTCTCGACCAGTGCTTTAAACTCACAGAACTTCGCGAATGTATCGCTCTTCTTCGACATGAAGAAGATCCAGCACTTTCGTGAGAAATCATCAACAAAGATCACATAATACTTGTGCTTTGCTGTCGAAGCAACTGAGAAAGGACCACACACGTCTGTGTGAACTCTCTCAAGGATCGTCGTGGCGCGACTATCCTTCTCGTGAAAGGTGGCTTTCACATACTTCCCTAAAGTACACCTCTTGCACTGATCTGACTGCGCAAGAGTGCCCTTAGGAAGCCCAGTAGAAATCTGCTGCAGTATCTTCAAAGCTCCATGGTGAAGGTGGCCCAATCTCCTGTGCCACAGTTCGCCCTCATCATCCCGACTCACCACTTCTCCTGCCTTGCATGCCATTGCTGCGCAGCCATCTACTTGCAACTGATAAAGGTTCTTGACTCGAACCCCTATCTTCCGGGTCTCACCAGTAGTCTTACTGTGCAGGAAGGCTTTTCCTTTGCTGAAGACCACATCATACCCCTTGTCTTCCAACATCGCCACAGAGATCAGGTTCTTCATCAATCTTGGAACATGCAAAACTTCCTTCAATATGAAAGGTTTACCAGACTCCCTCTCAAAGGAAATGGTACCGATACCAGTCGCACTGTATCTACCATCATCGCCCATCTCGATGTGCACTCCAAGATATTTTTCCTCCAGATCTGAAAACAGATCTCGATCTCCGGTCATGTGAAATGACGCACCATTGACCAAGAACCATACTGATCCCGCCACACTTGAAACCAAGCATGCAATCAGTGAGAAATCCAATTCGAATTGAGAAGCCAATGCCTCTCTCACTGCAGATCCGACAGCCTTCTTGTTTTTCTTCTTCTGCGGACAATTTGTGGCATAGTGTCCATGCTGGTGACAGTTAAAACACTTCACCTTGGACATGTCTTGCTTCTTGCCTTTCGCACCAGACTGAGAAGCCTTCTTGCTCTTCCCCTTCTTTGCTTTGGCAGCCAAAGCGCAATTTTCTTCATCGGATACCTTTGATGAAGATCCGTCCCTGGTAGTCCTCCTTATCTCCTCTTGCATGAGATCCGCCCAAAGGCGCTCCCATCCCGGCAACTTCTCCCGACCATTGACACTATCTTGATATGAATGCCAAGCCTTCGGAAGACCAAGGAGAGCCAGGTCTACCATGTCCTCTTCTTCGACAGTCACCCCCACACTTCCCAGCTCATCTCTGCATTAAGTGAACTTCGTGAGGTATTTGGCGATACTGTCGCCTTTCTCCATCTTAATGTTTCTGAGCTTATCCTTGAGCGCCAGCTTCCTTTGGTCGCTCTTACTCTGGAATAGATCTGTCAACGCTTTCCACATCAAATATGGAGAATATTTTCCATGCAGGCTGGATACAATGTGATCCTTTACGCCCTCCAACAGAATCCTTCGACATTTCACCATCTTCTTTTTCCAAGCCTCGACTTCAGCAGGATCAGTGGGATTTTGGACATCCGTATCTACGAACTCCTTTAGTCCATTATCTTCTAATACTGCCTCCATGCGATCTTTCCATGCAACATAATTCGAACTGCCTTCAAGAGCATATTCGAGTCACAAACCGTTGAAAGACATTTTCAACTCCGGCACCAAGAGACAAACTGCTGTAAAATTCGAATTCCAAACTCAAAAACTCAACTGCTTCTGGATCTGTGAGAACAAATTATTTCTAGCACAGAGATCGACTATAAGGGCATTTACTGGATATATCACCGTTCAGAGAAAGGATGGATCCAGAGGCTACCTGGCCCGTTACAGACTCTGTCTACTGAAATAATATTGTAATCACTGCAATAGATCCCGATGATTAACCTCCCTCTGATACCATGTAGAAATTTGCTGAATAATGAAGATTTATCCACTGAGATTATCCTGATCATACATTAATTCGAATTCATGTATAACACATAACCTCTTCTACAATCAATCATCAATTTGCGGAAATAGAAACAGTCGCATGCGCACATAAACACAATATGTAATGGGGAAAGCTTATAGCTGAAAACCCCCAGCTATTTGTATATTCTAATAGAAGAGAAACATGTAACAATCTCAGTACAATACTCCTCACAAGTACTCAGTACTGTCTCCAAAAGTTACACACAAAATAGCTCAGTTTTGAACAAGTCACAGATTCAAAACTCATCCATTAATTGCCTGCCTCTATTGCGCAATCAAGGCTGGTGTAATGAGAGATCCAAGTTCTAATCTCACTGGCTCCAACTGCGCAATCATCATTGGCAATCTCCTCCAATGCTTGTGCAAATCTCATGCACAACTGCTGTCGCAACTAATAAATTTCTCACCCTTTCATCTACCTCTTCCACCGGTCTCCACCGAATCGTCCATGCACCGTAGTGAACCGATGTGTTCTTGTTACCAATGAGTTAATAATTAGTGAATTAAATAATATTTAATTCACTCCACTCATTACTAGTTGATTAGCTAGTTAAACTAATCACAACTAGTTCAACTAAGTTAAACCGAACACAACTCCACCAACTGTCTCATCAACTCCACCAAACTTCTGCCACTGAAGTCCTAACTGAAGTCAACCATGCATGAGCTCACCAAACCCCAAGGAATATCGTAATTCCTTCTGTCAGATGCATGGGCCACATCCGTAGCTCCAACTGAAGTGCTGTAAGAGAATAAACTGAAGTTTAGAGTCCAAATATTATTAAGGGCTAATAATATTTGACTAACCTAATTTTAGACAGGCAGTCTAAAAATAGACTTCGACCTGTATGTCTAAAAATAGAGGTCCACCTATTTTTACCAACTCGACCAATCATCCAAGAATAACATACTGCAACTCCTAGACCATGCTCCATATGTCTAAAAATATACATAGTCTAAAAATAGACTTTGCGCCAAAAATAGCCTGCGGGCCCACTTAGTGAAGGCGACTTCATTCCACTAAGCTCCATCATCTTGTTGCATTTTCAACACGGATCACCGACCTGCCCAAGAAGGTGCCCCATCCCATGGCCCAGTATGGAAAGACCCCGAAGCTGAAGGTAGCTGCCCAGGTTAAGAAAGATTACAAGGTAGGACGAGACTCCAGAGGATTCCTAGTACAACCACTCAAAGACCCAGCGGTACGCCTAGAAACCTTAGTTATAGGTTGTAAGCTTAGGTGCAAGTGTTGCCCTAAGGTAGTTCCTGCACATGTCATCATGCTAGAGAGACAGTGCGAGAAGGGGGTGAGCTACAACTGGTCCTAGTACCTCTGCCATGAGTTTTTGGAGAACATGCATGAGGCACTGGTTGAAGGGAAGAAGTTTTATTATTCGTGGTTAATTTTGCTAATTACTTTGGTGGCATGGGAGACGCCAAAGGGCGCAATTCTCCCAGGGTGGAACCTGGTGTGTGCAAAGGGGCGCGCTACGCCAATCTGTGGGATTCACTAGACCAAAAGACATTAAAAGAAAATAATATCTTTTTGGCCTTGTTCGAGGGCGCTTTGGTAGTAGCTATACATTCGCGACCCAGGTTATCCCGAGCTGCTTACAAAAAATATAGAGGTATTTCATATTTTCAAGTGACCGTGCACCATATGCAGATCCGGGTGCGCCATGAGATCGTGTGGTACAATATTTCGTATATGGTCATAGAGGCGGAGATTGACTAGGTCATTGCGACCTGACCAGAAGCATGGAAGGTTGGGCTCGGCTCCACCTAGCCCATCACAGCCTCAACGTCTGGCAGAGGAGGAAAGGGAAAAGAAACCAAGAATCTCACCGAAAAAGACACAAAGAAGGATGTAGAAAAGGAGGCTGAGAAAGACACTGAGCAAGAGCCTGATGTAGAAGTCAAGTTGGATCTTGAAGGAACAGACGGTCTCGATGGCACTGGGGTTGAGTCTCCCATAGGTACTAAGTGTGGCACAGCAACACACAAGTGCCCGCGCAAGAAGAGGAAAGGTTCGAAGATCGGAGGGACAGAAGATGTTACACTAAATATAGATGACCTGGATAATATCGCAGATGTGATAGCATTTGTCTCCGAAGATAGGTGGACTCTGCTAGAAGAGAAGTACAAGGCTACCATAGAATCATTGCAGACAGGATTACAGGTGTTGTAGCTGAAAACTGACAAAATTCAAGCAAGTGTGAATCAAACGAGGCTGATTCAACCGAGCTAGAGCACCAAGATGATCCTCAACACTTCAGAAAGTAGGATCTGCCCCTTCCTTGGAGCGGCAGTCGTGATGGAGCAATCTGAATTGTGCACGCAGGTGCAAACCTGCCCAGAAGTTGGAATAGATTTGTCAATGCTGCCTAGTGTTAAGCTACATGCCATACAAACAATCATTACAAATGAGTTGCAGTGTTGGGAGGTGCACGTGCACTAGCAACTGACTGAAGCTGAGTAGAAGATCGCGACAAAAACAGAGGAGTCTCTCCAAGCCCAGGCACCAATAACACAATGTGCGGAATTAGAGACTCTAATTGATAGAATTTGTGGTGACCTGCTAGAGGCTGCCATTCCTGCTTCAGCCACGCCGCAAGCCAAAGTCGAAGGTCTTGTAGCAGCTTTGAAGGCCTCCAAATGCGAAGTGTAGGCAGTTAAGGTAGACTTTGAGCAATATATCACGGAGTCGCAGGCCAAGTTTCAACCAAAAACTGCACCAGAAGTGTGAGTGCAGTGTGCGGCCTTGGTCAAAGAAGCTTCAACAAGTATTGTCGCAACAATTGAGAAGGGAACCAAGCTACTAGATACCACTATGGGCCTATGGACATCTGTGCAGACAGACCCCCTTTTCTAGAATATTTTGTAGGAACTGCACGCCAAGGAGTAGGCGTTTGATGACCTTCAAGAGGCACTACTCACATTTGTACTTGCTCAGTGGATGGCCCAGTTTCAAACAAGTCAGATATTGCGCGATGAAGTTGAAAACCTGCGAAGAAAGAAGTACATTATGATAGACCATATGAAGCTAGGCAGATGAAGTGATGAAGCTGTCACAAGATCTAGATGTAGTTGTGAAGAACTTAAACCAAACATATCATAGTATCAATCTTGACACAAAAGGGCTAACTTCTCAGAAATTGGTGGATACAACATAGAGTGCAGCCGATCAAAGCGTAAGCGTCCTTGTGCCCTTCATTGCTACCATCGAAGAATTGAAGACAAAGATGAAGACCCCAGTACCTCTGTGACTCAAAACGTGTCACAAGATTGTGTTGGGGGACTGTTGGAGTAGAGTTCCTTAGGACCGCATGTTTGGGTAATTAATAAGTATTTTTTGTATTTTTGAGTCGCGACGCTAAGCAATGCATAGTCAAGGGGCTTTGGGGTGGGTCAACCAACTGCCTGATGTGAAATCATACTATCATTCATATGGTATTACATATTAGTTATGATGATCCTATTCCTACTTTGAAGGCACCCAATTAATGAAGTTCAGACCGTTTTTACCATGGATCGCCTATAAAAGGAAGGGCGCGGGTCATATTCTGTTCCTTTGTTTTCTGAGTATATTGCGCTTTGAATTTATCTGTGAGTTGCACTTTGAACTTATCTGTGCATACTATATGTTTTTCCGTGGGACCCCCGCATCTGACATAAGTAACCTCGATTTCATTTTAAAACCAAGGATGATGCCCATGAACACTACGAACATGCCATCTGAATAGCACTATATGTCGCTCATAGCGTCTACGGAGCCTGGATTTCATGATGTTCATGAATTTATCCCTAAGGTGAAAGAAGTAGTTTCGACACCTGCCAAAGGAAAAATTAAGGTGACTAAGGGCTCAAGCTCCAAGCCAAGGACATCCCCCAGACATGTTACGTCCCTGCGCCAAGCAACAAAGAGTAGGTCTCCTATGGGTGACCCGACTAAGAGACCCATGAGCGCTAATGAGGAGGTTTCATTCGTTGAGCCAATTTTATGGTGCTCGAAGTATTTCAAGCCGCACAAACCCTCTGTGCGAGTTCTGAAGGATGTAGATGTGGTGCGCAACTCCCTGCAGATGCCATTGATCACACAGGCAGTCCCATTTCAAGGCGATATGTTTGAAAAAATCCCCCTGGTGAAGTTCGATGATTATGACCTGGCGAATGAGGAGACGTTTCTCGAGCTGGAACTTGAATACTATCTGGAGCGCGTGTTTTATGATGATGTTGTGAAGGTAGAATCGATGCCATGGGCGTGCGGGCTAAGCAACACGAGGATTCTTAATTTGCTGAGGATCCGTCACTTCGAAAGGCACCCCATCATCACTGTCTGCGTGCGCCACATGATAGCACTAGCGCACGATGGGTTTCTGTGGATCCAAAACAAAATTCAAATTGATGTCACGCTGATCGACCAAATCACCGACCTACCCAAGAAGGTGCCCCATCCCATGGCCCAGTATGGAAAGACCTGGGAGCTGAAGGTAGCTGCCCCAATTAAGAAAGATTACAAGGTAGGATGAGACTCCAAGGGATTCCTGGTACAACCACTCAAAGACCCGACAGTACACCTAGGAACCTTAGTTCTAGGTTGTAAGCTGAGGTGCAAGTGCTTCCCTAAGGTAGTTCCTGCGCATGTCATCATGCTAGAGAGACAGTGCGAGAAGGGGGTGAGCTACAATTGGTCCTAGTACCTCTGCCATGAGTTTTTGGAGAACATGCGTGAGGTGCAAGCTGAAGGGAAGAAGTTTTATTATTCGTGGTTAATTTTGTTAATTACTTTGGTGGCATGGGAGACGCCAAAGGGCGCAGTTCTCCCAGGGTGGAACCTGGTGTGTGAAAAGAGGCGCGCTATGCCAATATTTGGGATTCACTAGACCAGAAGAGATTAAAAGAAAATAATATCTTTTGGGTCTTGTTCGAGGGCACTTTGGTAGTAGCTATACATTCGCGACCCTGGTTATCCCAAGCTATTTACGAAAAATATAGAGCTATTGCATATTTTCAAGTCACCATGCAACATATAAAGATCCGGGTGCGCCATGAGATCATGTGGTGCAATATTCCATATATGGTCACAGAGGCGGAGATTGACTAGGTCATTGCGACCTGGAAAAAAAGCATGGAAGGTTGGGCTCGGATCCGCCCAGCCCATCACAGCCTCAACGTCCGACAAAGGAGGGAAGGGAAAATAAACCAAGAAGCGCACCGAAAAAGACATAGAAAAGGATGCAAAAAAGGAGGCTGATAAAGACACCGAGCAAGAGGCTGATGTAGAAGTCGAGTTGGATCTTGAAGGAATAGATGGTCTCGATGGCACTGGGGTTGAGTCTCCCATAGGTACTAAGTGTGGCACAGAAACCCCCAAGTGCCCGCGCAAGAAGAGGAAAGGTTCGAAGGGCGGAGGGACAGAAGATGTTACACTAAACAAAGATGACCTAGATAATATCGAAAATGTGATAGCATCTGTCTCTGAAGATAGGTGGACTGTGCTAGAAGAGAAGTACAAGGCTACCGTAGAATCATTGCCGACAGGATTACAGGTGTTGTAGCTGAAAACTGACAACATTCAATCGAGTGTGAATCAAGCGAGGTTGATTCAACCGAGCTAGAGCACCAGGATGATCCCAAGCACTTCATAAAGCAGGATCTGCCCCTTCCCTGGAGCAGCAGCCATGATGGAGCAATCCGAATTGCGCACGTAGGTGAAAACCTGCCCATAAGTTGGAATAGATTTGTCAATGCTGCCTAGTGGTAAGCTACATGCCATACAAACAATCATTACAAATGAGTTACAGTGTTGGGAGGTGCACATGCACTAGGAACTGACTGAAGTTGAGTAGAAGATCGCGACAAAAACAAAAGAGTCTCTCCAGGCCTAGGCACCAATAACACAGGGCGTGGAATTAGAGACTCTAATTGATAGAATTTGTGGTGACCTGCTAGAGGCTGCCATTCCTGCTTCAGCCGCACCGCAAGCCAAATTCGAAGGTCTTGTAGCAGCTTTGAAGGCCTCCAAATCTGAAGTGCAGGCAGTTAAGGTAGACTTTGAGCAATAGATCATAGAGTTGCAGGCCAAGCTTCAACGAGAAAATCCACCAGAAGTGTGAGTGCAGTGTGTGGCCTTGGTCAACGAAGCTTCAACAAGTATTGTCGCAGCAGTTGACAAGGGAACCGAGCCACTTGAGACCACTATGGGCCTATGGACATCTGTGCAGACAAACCCCCTTTTCTAGAATATTTCGCAAGAACTGTGTGCCAAGGAGTAGGCATTTGATGACCTACAAGAGGCATTGCCTACATTTGTACTTGCTCAGCGAATGGCCCAATTTCAAACAAGTCAGATATTGCACGATGAAGTTGAGGACCTACGAACAAAGAAGCACATTATGACAGACCATACGAAGCTGTGGGCAGACGAAGCGATGAAGTTGTCACAAGATCAGGATGTTGTTGTGAATAACTTAAACAAAACATATCAGAGTATCAATCTTGCCACAGAAGGGCTAACTTCTCAGAAATTGGTGGATACAACGCAGAGTGCAGCCGATCAGAGCATGAGCTTCCTTGTGCCCTTCATTGCTACCATCGAAGAATTGAAGACAAAGATGAAGACCCCAGTACCTCTGTGACTCAGGACGAGTCACAAGATTGTGTTGGGGGATTGTTGGAGCAGGGTTCCTTAGGACCACATGTTTGGGTAATTAATAAGTATTTTTTATATTTTTGAGTCGTGACGCTGAGCAATGCACAGTCAATGGGCTTTGGGGTGGGTCAAAACCCCTTCATGAGTTTTAATGGGCTAAAGGGTAAAACTAGGAGTCGCAAACCATAATTTGCGGACCTTAGTATGCGCATAGACTAATATATAAATAGGAGTCTAGATTGAATCGGATAAGATATTAAAAAGGCAGTTTTTATAAGATTATGATATGTTCTAAGCTGTGAAGTGAATCTGTAGTGTCTAAAAGGCTCTTGCTGGCTGTGTGTCCGGAGACCAGAGTCCGGCTATGTGCAGACCCCGCTGGCTGTGTGTGCGGGTGGAACTGAAGAAGTGTAAAGGGTTTTATGACTGTCAATGAATAAAGAAGTGTTTTGGATAACTATGAGTACGAAATGCATCTGTGATATGTTTTTGTAGTCTACTTTCTTATGATTTATGTTATTTGTTATTGATCGGTTGTGTACCTCTTTTAATTCTTAAAAAGAATGTTAGATGCTTAGATATACTATAGTAAGACCTGAATATCAATTTACTAAGACTGTTGAAGGGAATGCGAATACATTATCTATGTGCGCACAGGGTAGCCTGTGTAAGTTGGCCTAGATTTGTTTATGGTTAGGGTTTCTGTTGCGAAGGACAGTCTGTTGTTATTATAGATCTGTGGACACCCACATCATTTTATTCTCTCTCAGGGTGTGCTGCTTCGAGTGAGACTTTGACTTGCGCAAGTAGGTCACTTCCAAAAGGGCCAATAGTAAGAGGGTTATGTTGGTTAAGATTAACTCTAAACCTGGGTTCTGACCCCTCAAGCCAACACTATTGGATGTAATCTGGGCTCACAATTCATTCCATGACATGAATTATACTTGGATGCCACAAGAGACTGTCGTGCACATCTACTAAAAGCTTATTTCAGAGTGTAGCCACAAAGTAGTAATGGAAACAATGACTGATCACTTCCTAATTTTGTTATACAAGTTTATCTTTGAGGAAGATCCACCTTACATGTCACATGGTAAAATGGAATTAGTGTCACAGATATTAGATTGGTTTTCGTCACCGGATGGCCCTTTCCTTAGAGTGTTCAACAGACAGAAGACTTTGTATCTTCTACCGAGGCATGCCACTGATAAATTCGTCATACAAGAAGTTACGTACCATCTCTCCATAGGGTTGTCAGAAAATTTTCATAGGAAGAAGAAAGCATCTTGGCCCTCTCTTCCTATGGAGATCAGATTGTACAAACTCAAGAATTTTAAAGTCGCAGACACCGAAGGAAAGGAGATAGAAAAATTTTCATTCAGTTCTTTGGACTTTAATCTGTAAGATCCAAGGGATGTTTGTAAATACCACTGTGAGATGATTAATTTTTAGTGGCTAAGTGGGACCTATCATAGACCTGATAAGGAAGTATGGAAGAATTGTTATAATGCCTCCAAGTCCTATGAATTAGTCAGATTCGGTGGAACTTCACAGGTTACTCCACAGAAAGAAGTCACTCCAGCGGAAATACCCAGAGAAAGGTGCAACCCAATGCGCGAAAAAAGGAAGAGGAATGTTTCATATAGCCAAGGGGGTGAGCGAAGCTGCAAGATGAAAGTGGATCCAACCATTCTGAAAGTGGCCATAGCAGCAGAGAAGACGAGGAAACAAAAAATCAAGGAAGAAGAACAAAATCAGAGGGAATAACAAGCGCAGAGGAAATTATAGGAGGAAAGGCATAAGAAAGAATAGTAAGAATAAAGGTGAAGAGTGGAAGAATAAGAAGCCACACGTAAACAAGCCGAGGAACAAGGGCATAAACGACTACCAGAAGAGGAGAGTGAACGGTTGCAGGACAAGGAGGTCTCTTAAAAAATTCAGGAGTTAATTGTGATTCAAGAGATGGAGGTGGGACCAGAGTCCTTGAATCAAGATGTTGTTCTGATGTCAAACACTCAGCAGGTCACCATTTAGTCTCCCCCTCCTCTGGTAGCAAAGCAAGCTCCAAGCAAGGAAGAGGAAATTGTTCCTCTTGACGAGGGTTATGGACACGTACAATTTGACTTACGGCCAACTTCATAAGAATATTGTTCAAGAAAGGAAGAATTTTTTTCCTGACAACCTCGCATCTCCTACATTCATCAAATAAAGGCCCATGATTGTGACATACACCAGAAGGAATCTCAATGCCATCGTCGCAACCAACTTGGCCTTTGCAGGCGCTATAATATAAAATGCTAAGTATCTAATGGCCAAGAACAAACAATTGGAAAAGAACTTATGGGTTGTGAGGAAAGAAGCTGAACAACTCTAAGTAGAGGTTGAAAACACAACTTCCATGTAATTTTATCTGGAATAACTAAAGGCTACCACACTTGGAGAAGTATCGACATTGGGAGAAATTATGCGGAGCTTGTATCAATAACTTGTCAATGTATAAGGCAGTTGTACACTTGAATGAAATGCAACAAAAGTTTAATCATCGTGCTAAAGCTCTTAAGGTTGTCCATATAGCCATCAATGTCATGCATGAATATTCAATGCAATACAAAGGGGCACTGCCCAAATTAGCGAAGAAACAAGGCAATATGAAGAATTGGAGAAAGCACAAGTGCAGATGATCATTCATAGCAGCAAAAAACTCGCCACATTTATCGCCAATATCCAAGCCTCATATGCATGATTATAAAACAACATGGATTTCATGGTGAAAACGCACAATATCCCAACAGTTGGCTCACTCACTTAAGCCAAAAGCAGGAATCAGGTCAGGCATGAGGTAGAAGAATATTTGGACCAGCTGAGACAGATCACTGCCAAGGAAGACCTGGAGGTGAGCAGGAAGAACATGAAAAATACATTGGTTGCACTTTCCAAATAAATACCATGATTCTCCTGCTAAATAAGTAGATTCATACAAGTTCCAAATCAATGTACA
The DNA here is from genome assembly GCA_034641835.2 of Pinus albicaulis. Lineage (NCBI taxonomy): Eukaryota > Viridiplantae > Streptophyta > Pinopsida > Pinales > Pinaceae > Pinus > Pinus albicaulis. The sequence continues at coordinate 83,329 of JAXQQM020083248.1, forward strand.
TGGATTCCATTTCAATCGAATCCCATCGCACAATTTGGGGAAGTCATCGCGCAGTAGAAATATTGGCACCTTCAAGTGATTGAGAACCTACAAGTCAAAGTTGTTGAGTTGGAGTTTTCCCAAACTCAAGCTTGACTCATTTTTTCTTATTAGGTTGTCTAGTTGGCTCTACCCAATTTTGTCTTATATGGGTACGATTATATTGTAATATTCTTTTGTAATTAATTTGTAAGTGGAATTCTAGGTGTCAATTGTGGAATGTGAAGAGTCATTTTGTAAGGAAGTTGAAGAGTCATGAGGGAAGTACAAGGGTCACAAAAGGGAGATGAATAGTCACCCCTTTTGCTGTAAATATATCCTCATAACTCATGTAAAGAGATTTTGGGAGCCAAGATTTTGGCTAGGCTTTTAGCTTAAGATCAAGAGCTTCGGAGTTTGTTGAGAGCCTTGGCTTCTCTATAGCATAGAGGGAGTATCTTTCTTTGGAGAAGCAGGTGTATAATTCATGTTCCACTATAGGGGCTACTGGATCTTCAATGGTATATGTATGCTTGGAACTTTCACTTTAATAAAAGCTTAGAGTCGACACATTTTCATGCAAATGTTGTGAGTATATTAGGACTATTCTTGTTATGTTTGAAATAAATGTTATTTAACTTACGCTAATGCTTAGGAACTCTTTTGTTTGCATTAGTATGAATCTTGTTGAATATGTGATATTGTTTATTTGTATCATGGTTAACGTGTGAACTATTTTTCAGACTAAATCGTGATGTATTTATGCTCGTGTGTTCCTTTGAAGTTGCGTACTATTATAGGCTTCAAATGGGCTCACCCATTTTACCCTCATGTGTTAGAACCTTTCATACATTGCACTTGACCCTCTGCAGAGTCACACACTTGTTCACCAAAGTCATGATTACAGCACTCTATGCATTATTGCAGCCAAAGAACATCATTAAAACCCACTGCTTCAACAATTGGGCCATATTCCAAATGGGAATCCTACACCAAATGGTGTGAGGTATAATTGGTACTTGATATTGGGGATATCCCATTGGAAATAATATAATTCATATTAATAGACCAACATTTAGTTGTCAATTCGTGAGTTCGTGAACATTGAGGCGCAACACTGGAAATGTGAGAGAGAGCCCTTGGCAACCTGCAAATCAAATTCTAGTCTAACTTGCGCATTAATGTCAACAAATTAAATTGAATCCTACAATTTGAAGGAAACTTGAGAAAACACCAATCCCGAAAATTGAAAACAAGCTTCAATCAAACATTTGAAAAATAAAAGGCAAACCTGCACTATTAGCAATTGCGAAAGGAAATCCTAATTATTGGAAAACAGAAGGTAAATCCTAACTATTTTTTGACTAGAAACCAATCAATGCTTGAAAAACATCGAAAAGGAAGACTGTAAATGCTAAAATAAATTCAAAATAAATTCAAAATCATTCTTTGTGCAAAGAAAATTAAGAAAGAGAAGCACAAAAACCTCATAACAAGTCTGCACTAATTCTGCTTCATCTATCTCTGTGTAACAAAATCCTTTTCAATAAATTAAAATTTGGCAATTAAATTTAATGTGTAAACAAAACTATGAAATAATTTGATCTAATATAAAATAAATCTTGCTTGGGAAGATGACCAAAACTCTGATGGCAACTACAATGTGGGAGAAACATTATCGATCTATTGATAGCATCGGATCTAAACCAATTTAAAAGATTTTAATTACGCATTCAAAGCTTGTAGAGGTAGGGTATCAAAGAATAAGTTGGCGTTGTGAATACATAACAACTAGAGGGACATACCATGAAACACAATCTGATCTAATATTCGATATAAATAAATATTTTTAAATTACAAGAACAACTTTCCAATATCGCATTCGCATAGCAAATCAAATGACATAAATTTTAAAGAAGGAAAGAGACTGAAAAGATATTAATATGGTGATTTGATGTTACACACACTTCCCACATAGTAAATGAAAAATTAAACACAATCCAAACTAATCCTTAAAAATTCAGAGTGGTGTCGAGCTAGTCTAGAGTCCAACCCAACCATCTCGCACCCTTTGTCAACGATCTAGTTCACATAGAGAATATAATCATAAAACGCATAAAATAATTTAACATAAAATAGCTTGAAATGCCTTGATTAATCTTTGAAATCTCAGTCTTTTCATGGTGCATGAAAAGATCAAACTCCAACAAACAAAGAAAGCGATCTACAGATTAACTATGCTTGCGTAATGCTACATTGGGATTGTCTCCTCCCCTTCTTCCTAGCTCCAGGAGATATTTAAGTTTATTATTATAGATATTTAAATTACAAATATGGCTATTAAAAAGCCAATCAAAATACATAAGGAACAGATTACAAATCATAACATTTTTCCATGGATAATATCGGATTTGGTTCTGGTGCAATTGGATGTCGAATAGAGGAGCTTAATCTGGTACATGAGGGATTGTTTTGGTAAATGCCCCATGTTTTCTCAATCTAAGGCTGCTAGTGAACTAAGTGCAATGTTGACCAACAATTACTTCACAAAATATCCTCAAACTTCTATTCAAATTTTCAGCTAAGTAATGTCCTCTGGATTTGAATAATTAAAGAAGTCTAAAAATTCCTTGACTCCAGTGTAGGAACATGAGTGTGGTGTGGGAACTTGATGTGTGGTGCATGAATTTGATGTGTGGTGTAGAAACTCTTCAGAGTGTGGGAATCCCATTGTAAAATAGTGTAGGAATCCCAATTTGTACAGGAATATGCTACATATTACAGGGAGGTGAAAGCAAGATCAAGGCTTGTTGGCATATGCATAAAAATATAATCAACTCAGTTTTAATCCCGCAAACACACAAACTGTTATTAATGATTGTTTTAATGTTTAAATATCTTTAAAACAAGGGAATCATGGAAAATAGTAAATACTTACTCTATTGTCTCCGAGAATGCACAAAACCACGACAATAACCATTCAAACCAAACAAAATCATGAGGGATTTCAAGTAAAAGGTGATATAAAGCAAGATAAAATAGAGGCATAACATATCCCTTGAATGTTGGCGGGTCCAACATTGTCAACAAGCTACAGTGGTTTTTATTCAAATCGGTTATGTTAATCATAAAACCCTTTTTAGAAAAGGATACAACTTGGAGGAAAAATAAATCATTTATGTGAAGTTCACAAATAGAATAAGAAATCATGATGTTCAAATTTTATTAGAGGTAGGACATTGGTACTCGAATACCTTAAATGTCCAGTTTCGTCATTCGTAATCAAAGATGTTTTAAGCATAGAAGAAATATTATACCAAACAAATAATATGTTGTTTACTATTAAAAAAATAATTAGTGTATGTATGAGGATCATTACAATGGACACAATTTTCAATGTTAAGATGCAGAAGATGAAGTATTTTCTTTGGAAGACATAATTTTTTGTATTTTTAGTTACTTGACAAAAAAAAAATGTACTTTATGCATAATTTATTGCACCTAGGGTAGCTATAGCTATACGTTACCTCCTTGCTTCATGAGATAACTTGTTTCGATTGGTAACTTATTTTTTAGTTCTTCTTTTACTATTGTTATTGTATCATCATCATTCTACTCTTTTACACTAGCAATTATGAGATTTAGGGCTCTTTTGTTATGATCATGATCCAAATCAATTAGCATATTCATTTCCTCTTTGAAAAGTTTCATATCCAAATTATTTTCCATACTACTTAGGGTTATTAGTTAATTTTTCATTTAGTTATTTAATCATGTTTCTTAGGTAGTGATTTTCTTCGAATTCTCAATATTAGGTTCATTGATTCTATTTTTCCATTTTTTGTAATCTAGCCTCCATTTTCTACAATTGAGCCTTGAAACCTAATATTATATTCTCTATCTTGTCTTAGAACAATCTAAGTTTGTTATCAAACATTGCCTCTAACTATATTTGAAATTTTGCTTCTCTATTTTCCCCTTTTTTCTAATGCTTCTATATATTCATTGGGATTATCTAGAGTGATTTTGTTGGACCTCCCCTTCACATGTTGAGGTTTTTGCATATGTGGTGAATTTTTCATACCTGAAAGCGGAGAAAATTAATAAGAGGAACTTATGCACCTGATTTATGAACCACATAGTATAACCTTATCCTTGTTGACAACTTATAACTAGATATTCAAAATCAAATAGTTCACCATAGATTAGTTGCATTACATAACCCACCCCCATTCAAATTCAAATAGTTTATAGATTATTTACACTACATGATCAATCTGAAATCAAAATCCTTGTAGGTTCAACCGTCGATAAAAATTGTTGCAAGTTCAAAATTACACAAAATTTCTCAATTATTCAAATCACGAGGTCCAAACTCATTAAACCTATGACATAGTGCTTTCATTCATGTGATATTAAAGAGTATGTCTAATATCACTAGATATTGATAACATCCTCCTAAAATCCTCTTTGTTGGACTCCCTTCCTAATACATTTCTCTTATAAAAATAACCACTATTTCCAATAGTTATCCTGTAGTTTTACTGAATTCCCATTTTATACATCCCTTCATCCCACCTTGACTCCCTTCCCTACCCCCAAACACCTATAATATATTGGCTCTATTTTTCACAATTTCAATACCTCCTTTATGAATTAACATGATAACCTATTGGTCACTAAGATGAAGCTCATATGGTTCAAATGCCAATAGCTATAGAAAAGGTTCATATTTGTCACATCCCCCATATGAGTTCATACTCACTAGCAATAATTCCAAATATAAAAAACATTCACTACATAAATTTGATTGTAAACCACCACCACTAGAGGTTGATGATGAGGCTCATATGTTCATGAAATTCATTTTAGTTTCCTTGATATGCAAATTCATGGTTTCTTCATAATGGAAGAACAACGAGCATTTTGGGTGACCCCGAAAACTCGAATAAGAATCTCTACGAGTCTCCATTAGGTTGATGTTAAGGCTCATATGTTCATGAAATTCATTTTAGTTTCATTGATATGAAAATTCATGGTTTCTTCATAATGGAAGAACAACGAGCATTTTGGGTGACCCCCAAAACTCGAATAAGACTCTCTATGAGTATCCATTACGTTGATGATGAGGCTCATATGTTCATAAAATTCATTTTAGTTTCCTTGATATGCAAATTCATGTTTTCTTCATAATGGAATAACAACGAGAATTTTGGGTGACCCCCAAAACTCGAATAAGACTCTCTATGGGTCTCCATTAGGTTGATGACGAGGCCCATATGTTCATGAAATTCATTTTATTTTCTTGATATGCAAATTCATGGTTTCTTCATAATGGAAGAACAACGAGCATTTTGGGTGACCCCAAAAACTCGAATAAGACTCTCTACGGGTCTCCATTAGGTTGATGATGAGGCTCATATGTTCATGAAATTCATTTTAGTTTCCTTGATATGCAAATTCATGGTTTCTTCAAAATGGAAGAACAACGAGCATTTTGGGTGACCCCCAAAACTCATACTTCATTTTTTTATAGCTTTACCAAATCATGCTCTGAGCCTCGTCATCTGCAAATACTATTAATTCGTTATATAGTTCACGAGTCACAACCCTTCCGCTCTTGCCACAGATTCAAAATTGAGCTGACCGATCTTGCTAATCTTTATATCATTAAAATCTCAATATTTTCAAATTCAAAGATCGTTCTCTCCCTGTCAAGAACAAAAATCAGTTGTCTAAAGCTAGAAACCCTCGTTTACTACTCAGGAACCAGACCATTCATTTCACAGACGCGTCACTTCTTACCAGACGCTTAAGGTTTCAGAAATTCGCTATGTGAAATTGAAGTTTCTTGATAAGCAGTTTTTGAATTCCTTTTCCGTTTGGTTAAAGCTCATATACTGTTGACTGTAAATTGCTTATAAATTCGTTGCATTAAATTGAAGTTTCTTGATTAGCACCAAGATTCAATCAAATTACGCACTTTGCAATGCATCTTTGACGAAACCCCGACAATTCAGGCTGTAAAAGGCAATTTCTCCATAAGCAACTCCATGAAAGAATGAAAAGGCAACTACAACATAGTTGAAGGTTCTTTGGAAAGTTGATCTGCTATATTTAATTCTTTGAACACAGAATGAAAAGAGTTGATCTCCTATTTTATTCAATTATTTGAACTTCTTGAAAGACAAAGGCTTCTTTGAAAATCTGATCTGCTATTATATGTAATTGTTTGAGCACACTGTGAAAAGACTAGCGATATTCCCTAAGAATTTCTCCATAAGCAACTCCATGAAAGATTGCTTCCTTGTGAACTTCTCCAAAGGCAACTACACCATAGTTGAAGAATGAAAAGATAAAGAGTACAAAGCGCTGAGCGTAAGGTGGAGTGAATATCGCTACGTAGTTAAAGGATTAAGTTCCTCTCTGCTAGAACAACAGGAAACACAGAGTAACAATGAGCTTACAGGCACACAGTTATTCGCATGAGTCTTTGCCACAATTTTCACCGTCAAGTTCGAAGGAATTTGTCTCTGTGAATCCATTTTGACAGGAACTTAGGGTAGAATTCCATTGATATTTGATATTTTGATGTGTTCTTTGGAAATTTCTCCGTCACAACTGTACATCCGAGAGAGAGAAATTATTGAATTCTTGAAGTAGCAGATTGAAGCGCTTGTCATTCTGCATCAACAGCCTCTTGCTGCCGCCAAGCTTCCTCCCATGCTTTTCTTTCTAGTTCGATCTTAATTCTTGAATTCTTTCCTGCAAACTAGAGAGAAATTCTTGAAGTAGCAAAAGAAGTCCGACAATGGACAGCTAATCTCTTTTCAGCGAAATCGTTGAAGACATAAAATATTCTTGAAAAATATTTGAAGACTCAAAGTTCTTGCTACGGAGGTGCTACTGGAAATTGAAGAGCCTTTCCGACGACCGATAGGTAATCGCCTAATCGCCTTTTCCTCGCTGAAGATGAGGTGCTGCATCATTCTTATTTCACAGGTTTTTGAAAAGCAAACCTATTCCACTAAACCTATGCCCTCGAAGTGTTGATTGTAGGGCTTTTCTCACCGTGAAACAAAACCCTCACGGCAACCTTGATCACCTGAGTCCAATTCTTGATTTTTCCCTCAAGGTGCCTCTACCGATGTCATTAAGAACAGAACTTAACCATATAGAGATGAAAACCATGATGCTGGATCCCCGGGCACCCAACCACAACAATAGGATCAACCGCAGGTGACGACGCCGTCAGGACCTCCTACCGACATAGATATAGGTGTTGAAGACTTCTTTCAACTCCTGTCAGAACCGTCACCTTTGCCTGATTATGGATTTCGATGCGACAACCGGGCTTTTCAGGAACTATTTAGGATATTGGAAACCCTTGAATCCGCTAATCAGGCACTAAAAAGAGAGGTTTATGAACTCAGGCTCAAAGTGGTTGTAATGGAAGGCGAGAATGGTTCACTGAAGTAGCTGTTGAGGGACAACAAGGACCAAGCAGTTCACCACCACCCCTCTAATGACACTCTACACATTGAACTTCTCGATCTGAAAAACAAACAGGAAGAGATAAAAGCTCAGCAAGCGGACTTTAAACAAGAAACAGAAACACACATCAACTCATGGGCACAGGTTGCTAGAGGGAGAGATACCCCCCTCACTCCCCCTCTGGCCGCAGTTGAGCAGGTGGTACAATCTAAACTCATGGAGGAACGCACTAGACAAGTGCGAGAATTGAACCTCAAAGTTAGAGGGCTTCCTTTGCCTCTCACATCCTCAGACCCCATGGTGGTTGGGACCCTATTCCTCAATGAAAAACTAGATCACCAGGATGTGACCCTTGATAAAGCTTGGCTTGGGTACGATTCCACTCTCTTTCTCCGGTTCAGGTTGGCGGTTGATCACCTTCGGGCTCTTAGAGCTAAGCGAAAGCTATTCTCACTTCCTAGTAAGATCTTCCTTGATGAAGATCTCACTAAAACATAGGTTGTTGAGCTCAAACACTCTAGGGAGTTGGTTACAGCAGCACGTCAGGCAGGGAAAAGGGCAGTCATCAGGAACCTCAAAGCAGTGATTCGGGACACTTTTCCACCTGGGTGGAAGCCCCGTTCCGGGTCCTCCAAATGACAAGCTCATTGGGGGAGGCAACAAGGGGCATCCATTTCCATTAGTTGTTGGAATGGGAATGGGTCTTTTTGGGCATCGCCAGGTCTATTATATGATGCTCTTCGACTGTCATATATCTTATTCATCACCGAGACGCATGAGATCCCTGTTCGACCTCTCCGAGACATTACAGGTTACCATAAGTTCTCAACTTGTAGACAGGAGACGAGGAGTTCTGGTGGTATTAGAGGTTCTGGGGGAGTTGCTTGCTTCATCAGAGATTCCTTTCAGAGCAGGATTTCTTTGGTGGTTGCAGATGAGTTTGTGAGGTCTATGCGGGTTCGGGTTCGAGGGGTCTCTCCTCTCCCCAAGGACATTTATACTGCTATTTGTTACTTCCCTCCTGCTTCTTCATCATATGCCATTCATAATGGGCCTGACGTGGACCCCTTCTTCGATTTGTATGTCGGCATAGCCCAGTACTCAGCAGTTGGGGAGGTTATTCTTCTAGGTGACTTCAACTCCCACACTAGAGCCCTCCAGATCCCCCTTCAGAATCGGTTTGAGGACGTGTTCTGCATCCAGGAGATCGATCCAGAGTTAGTGGGATTTCATAGGCTGTCTGATGATGCGTTGGGGCCCCTTACCGCCTAAGGTGGACATATTTTACATTTGGGCGAATCTCAGGAGCTGTTGATTCATAATGGCCTCCCGCGTTTTACAAACTCCCGCTTTTCACATGTCGCCCTCATGGTGGAGGAGTAAGCGTTGTTGATTATGTCCTCTCTAGCCAGAACCTCCTCCCCTTCATTCATCACTTTTTTGTTTCCCCCATCCCCTTAGCTGACCATGCTCTTATTTCTTTCTCTCTTCGAGCTGACAACCCCCCTATTCTCGCCCCACCTCCCCCCAAGGGCCCACCACAAACTACTTTTCGTTTTGATGAGGGTGACCCAGACATCTTCTCTTCCCACCTTCGCCAGATGCTCCCCTCCATGGACCAATTCTCACTATTTTAATCCGCATCGACCAAGTTCAACTGTCGCTCATCAATCATTTTGGATGTTGCCCTTAAGTCCTACCCCCACTCTCTTCGTCCCACTTCCACCTCGCATAAACCCAAATCTTGCCCTATGAATCGATGATATGATGAGGAATGCAAAGCTCTCCACTGCCAGCTTCGACATGCATTCGTCCATACTCACCCCTCCTACCCCAACATCAAAGCCTCATATCGTTGCCTCCTCCGTCGCAAGAAAGGTCTCTTTGTCTCCTAGAGAAGACGTGACTTGTGTACCTCTCTTGCTCACTCCCCTAGACACTTCTAGCGTACTGTCCTCCCCCGCCACTCTCCCCTCCCCTCCGACCTTAACCCCCAGTCCATGTTCTCCCATGTGTCCAGCCTCTATGACATCCTAGGGCAACCCCAGATTTAGGTGACCTCTCCACCCTCTTTAGGTTTCGTATTCTATGATAGTGACATCAGAGAGGCCATTTGGGTGATGAACAACAGCAAAGCAGCAGATGAGGATGGTTTCCAGGCAGAGTTCTTTAAACACGGTCTTCGTGCTCTGGTTCCCTACTTGGTTGATCTCTTCAACCATGTGGTCTGTATAGGTTTCCCATCAACATGGTCTCAGCACATCATTCACCTGATACACAAATCGGGGCCTAGCTCAGATCCCAACAATTATAGGACTATCATGGTGGGCCACACATTCTCCAAACTATATGCTACATCCCTCCACCTCCAAATCTCCAAGGAGCTTGAGCGGAAAACAAATTAGACCTAGAGGACAGGCTGGATTTCGACCTGAGCACCAGACTATTGACCACATCCTTACACTTAGGGCCATCATTGAGGAGGCACGACGTCGCTCTTCGAAAGTCTATTGTTGTTTTGTATACTTTCGAAAGCTTTTGACTCGGTCCCTAGAGAAGCATTATTCCAGAGACTCAGAGATATTGGCATCTCAGAGACCCTCTTGTCAGCCATCATGCGCTTATATGAGTCGGTCCTTGGTCATCTGCACACAGTACATGGGCTATCAGATTTTATCCAGAGCAATATTAGGGTAAAACAAGGTTGTCCCTTGTGCCCCACACTATTTGGGATCTATATTGACGAGCTCGAGTCCTTCTTGTGTGAACACATCCAGGATGGTGATGGTTGCCTTCTACATTAGGTCTTGATTTCTACCTTGTTGTTTGTAGATGACGTGGTTCTTCTAGCCCCATCCCCTGACGGATTGCAGAGGTAGTTGGATGCCCTGGCCCTTTTTAGTGATCTTCGACAGTTGATGGTTAACCTAGGTAAAACCAAGGTTATGATCTTCAACACGTCGAAGAAATTCCTCTGTGACCTCCATTTCTTTTTCAGAGGAGAGGAGATTGAGATCACCAGCTCATACACCTATCTGGGGGTACTATTCACAGGACCTCGCTCTAGCTTGCGGCCTGCACTCCAGCCTCGAATCAACAAGGGCTATGGATCCTTGGCCCTTCTCGAGAGACAATGTTTTCGGAATCATTTTCAGGACATATCAGCCAAGATGTCACTGATGGATAATGTTGTTCGACCCACAGTTCTATATGGTTCAGAGGTTTGGGGTCCTAGCTTACTAGAGTCCGATTGGTCTTCTGCCGAGAGAGTGCAAATCACCCTTCTTCGTCGCATCATTCGGTGCAAGCAGACAGTTCCTCAGCCCATCATTCTTGCAGAGTTTGCAACTCACCCCTTTCGCTTTGAGACAATGTTTGGTCATCTCTCTTCTTCACCGTGTTCGGGGTTTTGCGGATACGGCAAAGGGGTGGGACCGATATCCATACTTGGCCTACCTTTCATCGCAGTCCATTGCAATAGCGAGTCCTTCGGCTCGATCCCGATGTTGGTATGGTGGAGTCTCAGATCTCCTTGCTTCAGTTGGTATCAAAATAGACCGACTCCCTCCATTCAAGTATTCTTTGTGTGCACCGGGCCACCTCCTACCAACCAAACAAGAGATGAATAAAATCATCTGAGAGGACAATTACAGGAAATATGTATAGGTTATTTCGATAAACCCTCAGGATAGGTTACGTTCGAAGATGGCTTTCTAAGCTGAGCACTTCATGTTGTTGAGAGATGGACTCATTATTCGGCCCCTTTACACGCTTTGCCATTGGATGCACGCACTTTGGATTCCCTTGGGTAAGATGAGAGTAGGTTCTCATAAACTGCGGATTGAGACTGACCATCCGATTGCCCGGTTAGACAGGATTTGCCAGTTGTGCCACCTCCGAGACACTGAGTCGGAGGAGCACTTCATCTTTTGCTGCCCCATTTACTATGAGATTCGCGGGGATTCCATTGCTTGTTCCGAGGGATCTAGATCTTATCTAGCTTCTTTCGATACCCAGACCAGAGATGTCTAGCCTTGTACATACAGGAGGCCACAAGACTTCACACATAGATTCTCCAACCTCCTCCTAGAGTAGATCCTGTGCAGCGGATTACGTTATTTTTTTACAGTGCTCCCATCAGCAAGAGGCACGAAGCGACAAGTTAATCACATTGTTGCCTCAGACTCTAAATCAATGCGAGCTAGAGGGACCATCCTCCTAGCACAAGGACCTATGAGTCATTACCAGACCAGATCTCTTACTAGCAGGCAGTTGAGATCGCCCAGTCATCAGCGACATATCACTTCTTCTCAGCAGCAGCGTAATAGAGGCTCTAGATCCTCCCCTAGCCCTCCCTCGGGACAACACTCCATCTTGAGTTTTTTGCATTCGACCTCGAGTGTTAGGAGAGAGATTTAGTGGACCATTATCTTGTGCCCTCTGCAGTTGGAGTCCATGACTTTCCTCATTTTGGTTTTCAGGCATTGTGTTTTCCTTGCTTTATTTCTTATTTCTTGCTCTTTATATAGGAGATCTTTTGGTACTCCTCGTTGTATCAACATCATTGTACTCTGCAGTCCCATTGACCTACTTTTGTGGTCATTCGTTGGACATTGATATAATTTCTTTCTTTCTTTCTACGAGTCTCCATTAGTTTGATGATGAGGCTCATATGTTCATGAAATTCATTTTAGTTTCCTTGATATGCAAATTTATGGTTTCTTCATAATAGAAGAACAACGAGCATTTTGGGTGACCCCCAAAACTCGAATAAGACTCTCTACAGGTCTGCATTAGGTTGATGATTAGGCTCATTTGTTCATGAAATTCATTGTAGTTTCCTTGATATGCAAATTCATGGTTTCTTCATAATGGAAGAACAATGAGCATTTTGGGTGACCCCCAAAACTCGAATAAGACTCTCTACGAGTCTCCATTAGGTTGATGATGAGGCTCATACATTCATGAAATTCATTTTAGTTTCCTTGATATGCAAATTCATGATTTCTTCATAATGGAAGAACAACTAGCATTTTGGGGGACCCCAACTCTCTATAAATTATTTTTAATTCATAAAATTTTGATTAAATTATAATAATGCAACAAATTATTTTGCAAAACAAGAACTTGCAAAACAAGAACTTCATTAAAAATATTCTTACATTAAAGAGGAAATGATGGAATTGGTGCGATAAAAAATTAAACAAAAATGACTGACGTTGTTACACGGTTACACCATGGAAGAAATATTCCGGCGCCAAAAGCTGTTCTTACACCATGGAAGAAATTTTCCGGCACGGTGGCGTATGTGGGAGGACAAAATCAAATTAACTAATGGAGTTAAAATTAGGTTAATTAAAATTGCTGATGCTGTTACACCATGGAAGAAATTTTCCGGCGTGGGAGGACAAAATCAAATTAACTAACGGAGTTAAAATTAGGTTAATTTAAATTGCTGCTGTTACACCATGGAAGAAATTTTCCGGCGTGGGAGGACAACATCAAATTAACTAACGGAGTTAAAATTAGGTTAATTAAAATTTTGGGTGCTTTGGGGATTCTTCTCTGATTCACTCAGAGTAACCTCGACTCATAATACTGTAACGCTCATGGACTAATTCTTCATCTTCAAATTTTAAGTAGACAGTTACCAACATCCAGAATCCAAAAATTTGAGCTCACAGAAATAACCTCTACAAATTTGTTGATATTATAACCATTTTCCTCCTTATGTCGCCGTTCCCGCGCCCCGCGTCCCTACCTGGTTTTCGGGTGTGTGGTCTTTTTGTCGCCGCCCCCGCGCCTTGGAGGCGGATTTAGTTGAGCATCCAGCCTGATTTTGGGCTCTTTTTAAGGGCTCTACCAGGCCCTGCGATTTTCAGAGTTCCGTATCCAACCATAAGCATAACCATTGATTTTCAGAGTTTCGTCAATTTGATTTGATCCAACCATTACCAAATGGGTCGCAGAAATCCGCAGCCGAATATCCAACGCCAACAGACTCGGCTGTATCGGTTTCCTCTGCCTCTGCCTCCTCCTCCTCCTCCTCCTCCTCCTACGCAGAGTACAGCTGATGTGACAGATCTCTCAGAGTTGGAGCGAATTCAGATTCTGGGCCATGGAAGCGCCGGGGGTAAAGTGTACAAGGTCCGACACAAGAAGACTTGCAAACTTTACGACCTCAAGGTCAATCACTGTCACGACGAGACAGTGAGGCGCAAAACAATCCGAGAGATGGAAATTATGAAGAAGACGGAATCCCCATATATAGTGAAATGCTACGGGATCTTCGAAAAGGGAGAAAAAATTTACTTGGTGTTGGAGTACATGGACGGAGGGTCGCTGGAGCAGAGGAAATCCTCCCAGATAATGTCTGAGAGGTTCCTGTCGAATGTGGCGAGGCAGGTCTCCGAGGGCTTGACATATCTGCACAGCCACAAAATTGTGCACAGAGACATAAAGCCCTCGAATCTGCTCATAAACAGGAAGCAGGAAGTGAAAATTGCAGACTTCGGGGTTAGCAGAATATTGGGTACCTCTGCTGCTACATGAGCCCCGAGAGATTCGACCCCGAGACTTACGGTGGACGGTACTACGATGATGGATACGCGGGCGATATATGGAGCTTGGGGTTGAGTCTGCTCGAGTGTTTTATTGGGCATTTCCCGTTTCAGAAGGCGGACTGGCCAGCAATCTGTTACGGGAACCCACTGCCTCCTCCCCCAACGGCGTCTGATCAGTTCCGGAGCTTCATCACATGCTGTATGCACAAGGATGCCCGCACCAGATGGACTGCTGCTCAGCTCTTGGCTCACCCGTTTCTTCTCTGCAACAACAACTACCCGCACACACCCTCCATACCCATGCAAAGGTTCACTATCTAATCCAATCCCTCCCTCCATAGCCATACCCATGCAATGCAAAGGTTCAGTATCTAATCCCACCCACGGCCAAATTAGCCTGTACATATGAGATTACATATCAAACCCCTTACCTATTTTTTCGATTCATTAAATTTGCTCAAACACTGGCCTCTGTCTCTCTCTATTTGACCATTCTTTCATTAAATTTGCTCGCTCTCTCTCTATTTAATCATTCTTTCACTAAATTTGCCCAAACAGTGGGCTCTGTCTCTATTTAACCATTCTTCAATTTGGTAAATTTCCCCGGTAAGTGGGCTCTGTCACTATTTAACCATTCTTCAATTTGGTAAATTTCCCCAAATACCGGGCACTCTGTATTTTATGGCTTTTCAATTTTCATTAAATTTGTCCAAACAGTGGGCTCTGTCTCTATTTAACCATTTTTCAATTTGGTAAATTTCCCCAAATACCTGGCACTCTGTATTTTATGGCTTTTCAATTTTCATTAAATTTGCCCAAACAGTGGGCTCTGTCTCTATTTAACCATTCTTCAATTTGGTAAATTTCCCCAAATACAGAGCCCTCTGTATTTTATGGCTTTTCAATTTTCATTAAATTTGGCCAAACAGTGGGCTCTGTCTCTATTTAACCATTCTTCAATTTGGTAAATTTCCCCAACTACCGGGCACTCTGTATTCTATGGCTTTTCAATTTTTAGTAGGTGTTGTGTAAATTTATTTACTGGGAAAGCAGATTTATTGCCAGAATCCCTTAAAAAAATCAGATTTATTGCCAGAATCTTTTAAAAAGAAATTCCAAATATTAGAATGTTTGAATCTTTTAAAAAGAAATTCCAAATATTAGAATGTTTGAATCTTCTGTTTGTGTTTTTGATGGTGGAAATAGACTCAGCAAATTAAATTCTTCAATTTGCTAAATTTGCTCAAATACTTGGTTCTCTGTATTTTATCATTTTTCAATTTCTATGACACTACACAATTTTATTTTATTTACTGGGACAACAGATTTATGCCAGATTACTTTAAAACAATTCACTGACTAAGCTGGGCTATTCACTGACTCTGGGTTTTGATGTCCGTTTAATAGGTATTTATTTACTTGGGTTTCTGTGTATCTGTTTGATATGTTCATAGGCTGATTTTCAGATTTTTTCCTATTTTTCTCTCTATTTTTATTATATTATATTATATTATGTAGTTGAAAGTAAACAAAATTATTCTACCTATAAATTCTTTTATAATTAAAATACTTTAATGGTATTTTCTACAAGTAAGATATGTTTTGGCCACATACTTCCTCGAGAAACCAATGTACCTGTTGGAGGAACCAATGTAAATTACATATCTCATGTTGGGAAAAGGGACAAGTTTCTCAAAGTGATTTCTATTTTTTTTAATTGGAACTAGAGATTGGATCTCTCTCAACATAAAATACATAATAGATTTTACTCTTACTTTCAAGTTTTGTTTATAAAACCCCCTCTCAACAACGAGTTGGCATGCTTATTTTAAACAATATTAATAGCAAAAAGAAAATTTAAATGTCAACCATAAATAAAAAATTTCAATGCTTTAATCTCAATTTTATATATTTACATAAATTAGTTGAAAACAAGTGATTTCTACATCACTATAAAAGAGATCTGTAATTTCTATTAGAACAAATAATATTTGAATGCCAATGATAAACAAAATCTCTCTCTCTCTCTATACATATAAAGCACGTACAAAAAAATTACAATTAAAACCTTTTAATGGTAATGTTGTACAAAAGAGATGTGTAATTGTTTCAATGCTCTATATACACAAAAAGAGAGATAAATATGGAACCACTACAAAAATCCATTATAAGTCCTTGATCCAACATAGAAGTAGTTTTAGTGATTGGAGTTCTACGAATTTGTTTGTTCCTTCCCCGAGGCCTACCGAGGCTTTCCAAAACCTATGATTGTTGAGATATATAACCAGTCCTACCCCACATTTGTTATGTGCATCCGATGCACCATCGAAATACACCCAAGGTATATTAGGATCAATCTGTTGGATGTATCGTGGGATTTGAGGAGTTGATGACCGAGGGAGAAGAGTAAGGATAGACACGCATTCTGTTGCAATTAGGAACGGTGATGATGTAACATCCCTAAAAATCCCCTTATTTCTAGCTAGCCAAATCCCATGGGAGATGATGAGTGGAATATTCTTCAGATTGCCCGCTTGATTGGCTTGCCACCAATGGTACCATGCCTCCCCGAGAGACGGCCCTTGCCAGACTTGCCTTATTCCCATAATCTTTGAGTAACAATAATCCCTTTTTTGTTACTCCTTTTCATATTGTGCATGGCCTCTTGCACGACTCCAATAGCTTCGAGAATCTGTTTGCCATCCAGGAAACCAAATTGTTCTCTTGAAATATTCCTAGAAAGTATAGGCTTTAGGCGGGCAGTTATGATTTTCGCTATGATTTTGTAAATACAATTGCACAGAGATATGCACCTAAAATCCTCAAAAGTATTCGGGTCCCTAGTTTTACAGATGAGGGCTAGAAAGGTTGAGTTAAAAGGCTCGTGAATCTACCGCCTCTAACTCTTGATTCCTCCACCACCTCAGTTAGTTCATTCCCTATGTTGATCATAATCAGCCCCCTATTAAATTTTCGCAAGCAACCCCGTTTAAATCCTGCAAATCCCCTCTCGTGGCCTAAGGAATCTGTTTTCGGCCTACCGTTACCTTTCCCGCCCCCAAATAACATTTAAAAAGGCCGCAAAACCCATATTTGAAAATATGTAAAGCCTAGCACTTTTCGGCCAGACCCTCGCACCCTTTTCCTCCACATAACCTAGTGCTAGAACGAGGCATGAAAACACTAGGCGCTTATCGCATATGAATATCGGGCGCGCCCTCGGCCGTTGATCTGTACAGATCGAACGATATTAGCAATCCTCCGCTACACCCGTGGCCCACTGTATTCATCGCCCAAACCGCATCTCAGCCGTCCAATCACACTGTGAAATCAACGGTCCACAGCCCGCCTGTCCTGGTGGTCCCCACGCCCGCTCCCATTGCAAAAACCGGTGGTTTATATCGCACCACCTTCCAAGCGGCAGGCGGTATTCCTCAAATCCGAGCAATTCCATACATCGCTTGCCGCGTGTCCCTGCGTACGGCTCCAAAACCGCCGTTCATTGCACGCTATTATTCAGCAAAAGATGCGCAGCGATATTGCTGACAGCCGTCGGATCTGGAGACCTTCATCGAACAGTCGTCGCGCATCGAAGCTGCACGAGTTTTAATCCACGGCAAATGCACCCCTGGCCCACTGTCCATCGCCTCTGATGCTCTTTCAACCGTCGATCTCCCCCTGAGATCGGGCGGTCCACATCTAGTCACATACACACCTTGGACCCAGTCTCCCACCACGTCATTATCCCACGTGTGCGTCGCATTTCTCCTCCGCCCATTACATATGTCAGTCATAAGTCAAATTTCATTGTTTTTCGTTTAAAACTTTCGCTAAGTCGCCTACCATTATTTCCACTGCACCTTCTTCGTCACCACCCTGCATGCTTCCGCCATTTCATCATGTTGCTTCACTACATAGTCCCCTCCATTGCATTGCCGTCCCCCATGCATTTGTTTTTTTCACAACTTTGTGTGTTTTGCAGGTTTACAATGATAAAGAATTATCATAATTTGCAGAGTCCATTACAAAAGCCGAGAGCACGTCAAAGGACCAGTTTTTCAGAGGCGAAATTTATGAAGAAAGTCCTGGGTAGCTACTGTGACACGACATCCATTAAAGAAACAGGGTTATACTTTGGCAAGCTTCCCAGGGACATTCAAGGCGCCGATTTCACAGATGAAAACATTAATGGAGCAGCAGAGGAAGATCAGTCAATGATTGAGGAATTCAACGTTCAACGTTGAAAATCTTAAAGCTAAATTCAGGATTGGGAAGGCAGAGAGTACAATGCACAGAGAATAATGCCCTCAAGGTTTTCTATTAGCAGAATTTTCTCTCCAGGAAGGACAGACCGCCCATAAGGTTTCTATTTCTCTACCGTGTTTCTGAAGAGATTTTCACCTAGAACATTTATTTCAGGAGGAAGATCATAGAGTACATACAGCATTGCAAAGTCATCGAGCAATATGGGCGTGCACGTCTCCGCCAGTTTGTTTTAATGATACAATTAAATGTTCATCACCCACTTTCTTTATGGGTCTTCTTTGTTTCCTATAAAACCCCTGAAGAACATATTATTTAGGGTTCCATATTTTATCAGAAAATTATGCAATGAAAGGCTTTTTGCATACATTTTGTAAAGCTCTTATATGAAGGCTCAGAGCCCATAGGGTCTCAGTGAGGAGGAGTTTCATCTGTTAAAGATGATTCTGGTCTTTGCTATTTCACAGTCTGTAACTTTCTCTTATGTGTTATTTTAATAGATCATTTCATTTCATCCACGCTTCCTGTATCATGTTTTGGAATGCGAGTGGCTCACTGATTTTAGGTATGGATTCATCCTAGTTGATGCCCATGCTCGGATCAGTCAAGCGCTTTAAATATGGCTCATGCATGATATTCTGTTCCATTACTCAGCTTAACCGTATTTCTGCTATATTAGTTTCTTTGGGAGGGTGCTTTTAAAATGCTATTACCATGTATGGATTCTTAGATTGGTAAGCCCATGCATGGTGGTATTGTATATCTGGGTATCAGCTCAATGTTAACTAATATCTCCACCTTCTGATAACTAATGTCTGTGATGTATTTCTGAATCGGCCCGCTTTGCCGTAAACTGTCTCTGAATTCTCTGATGCTTTGTATTAGAGTTTTGCACCTTGTCTCTGCAGTATTTCTTTTGCTGTATCAATTTTTGAGAGTTTGGTCCCATTCTAGTTTATTTCCCTGTTTACAGGAGATAGCATGTGAGCTGAAGTTGACAACTTCATACATCATATTATATGCTCCTTGCTATGTTAAGATGTCCTAGGCACTGGTCTATCGCAACTCTAGGCTGTCTCTAATAGCGACAACACCCTATAAGGTCAAAAAAATGTTAAAAGAGTTTGACTTTCAACCCATCTGGCTCTGGAATCTTGTCTCTCTGCATTTTTTTGAGCACTCCTTCGACTTCATCTTTTGAAACCGAGTCCATTAGCATTACGTGATAGATCCAAAGTTAACATAGATCTAAATTGGTAATTCATCTTTTCTTCTTTTGATTTGATCATTTTTTTAATAAAGGTGGAAAAACTTATAATAACTGAGTGGTCATTTAGCAATGAGGTTAATTGTTACCAGACTAGATTTTTTTTTTCATTTGTGTCCCATAACGCTCAACAAGACTAATTGTTGCGTGGCACTAGCATGACATCATGAGTTGGCCATGATTAATACCTCCTCATATCACCTAGAATATTACTCACCGTCATGTCTTGGTCGAACCAAAGCTAGGAATGTTCAATGGTGTAAAATATTGGAATACTTGATTTACCATAGATGATGCTACACCACCGACACCCAACCACATGCAACTTTCCGTCACCTTCCTTTGAGTGAAGCATAGTCATACAACCAACTTCCTGATGTGAGATCGTACTATCATTCATCTAGGATTACATATTAGCCATGATGATCCTATTCCTACTTTGAAGGCACCCACACATCTTTAGTGGACATATTCTCATTTTCACCTTGACATGGGCAATAAACTATCTTCCACATCACCAAGTCATTTCATCCTTTTCCAAACCATGCATAGCTTCACCCTCATCAATAACTCTACATCTGTCCTACTCAACAAGATGTCATTGGTCCTTCTAGCATGCCCATTAGTACTCATGCACTAGTACTATATCCTAACAATCTCACAATCCATTGCAAGTCTCTCACCAAGGCTACCAAGATATGGATTCACCATGGAACTTGCCAAGTATGCCCTACATGCCCTCCATTGTGCGACTGCCAATGGAACTTCAAATAAAAGTCCCTACATTGTCCCCTACTTAAAAGTCATTGAAATCCTTGTCAACGAGGCTCTGTTAGCTCATATGATGAAAAGGGTGTTTGAGGTGAAAAGAGACATTCATGATTTCCACAATGACTCTATACCATCTATCATAGGGATAAACTTTTTATTTTTCTTGAGCATCCCATAAAACTCAAGAATCCTAGTTGTTGTGTGGCATTGATGTAACGTTATGATTTAGGCATGACCAATGACCATTTGTATCACTAGGAATATCCATCACCGTTAAGTCATGTATGACCCAAGCAAGGCATGTTCAATCATGAGGAATATTGGAATGATCGATATACTCAAAAATGATGTTACACCATCACCACCCAACCACAAGAAACTTATTGTCAACTTCCCTCATGGAAAGCACAGTCAAATAACTGACTTTTTGATGTGAAATTGTGCTATCATCCATCTCGGCTTACATGTGATAGTCACCAAGATCTTATTCCTGTTGTGAAGGCGCCCACATATCTTCAATGGACATATCGTCGTTGTTGCCTTGCTATGGCCAATACAAAATCTACCACATTGGCTTGATAAGAGTAACAAGATTCTCAAAGAAGAGGTTTATTATTATTATTAAATCCATATGAAAAGATTCATTAATTTATAGTTGGTTTCAACCCCCAAATAAGATTTCCACCCTCCAATTATTCTTTTCTTAATGCTATACTTTTAATTCAGCTTATGATGAGTGTCGATTCCAATGTATTTGTATGAATGGGCTTCCTCCAAGTTTTGTTGTCATATATGAAAGTATCATAGCTGATGTTTTTTTATTTAATTATCATGCCTTTCATTTTGTCAATATTAAGAGTCATACCCATATAAGTAGTTGAAATATTATATTATATAAAGTGGTTGAAAGTAAAAAAATCATTCCAACGATAATTTTTTTATAATTAAAATACTTCTATAATTTTTTTATAATTAAAATATTTTAATGGTTTTTGCACCTGGAAAATATGAGATTCATTTAGTGTTTAACATGGAGTTGAGAGGTGACTTACTTGTTGGAGGAATCAATGTAAATTAAATATCTCATGTTGGGAAAGGGACAAGTTTCTCAAAGTGATTTTTAATTAATTTTAATTGGAAAAGCACACCTAGAGATTGGATCTCTCTCGACACGTAGACTCTAGCTTAACTTGTAGATAAGGGGCATCTCAACAATGAATTGGCATGCCTATTTTAAACAATATTAATAGCAAAAATAAATTTGAATGTCAACTATAAATAAAATATTTCAATGCTTTAATTTCAATTTTATATATTTATATAAATTAGTTGAAAACAAGTGATTTCTACATCCTTATAAGAGATAAATGTGTAATTTCTAATAGAAAAAATGATATTTGAATGTCAATCATAAATAAAATCTCTCTCTCTATATATATAAAGCACATAAAAAAATTACAATTAAAACTTTTTAATGGTAATGTTGAACAAAAGAGATGTGTAATACTTTCAATGCTCTATATGGATATAAAGAGAGAGATAAATATAGAAACGCTATAAAAATATATTATAAGTCCAAATTTATTATAGGTTGAAAGCGATCAAGTCCATTGAGGTGCAAACTTATCTTAAAATGAATCAATTTGATAAAGGGTTTGCACCATAAGAGATTTGATCCCTTTTTCGGCATGATAGATCTAGAGTTAAGATGGATCTGAATTGGAAATTCATCCTTTCTTCTTTCGATTTTTATCATTTTTTAATAAAGGTGAAAAGACTTATAATAACTCAGGGTTCTTTTAGCAATGAGGATAATTGTTATGAATTTTTTCTTTGTTTGATAGTCCCATTCTGTTAGAGAAATGTTGACAGAAAATTATGGATGGGTAAAGACGCTGTATTCTGGCTCAAGGTTCGTTATAGTCTAGCGTAACACCAACATTTGCACCTTACCCAAACAGAATAAGGTGTCTCACCCAAGGCGTGCTACAACCTTACTTAGTTAAGGGATCAGAACCAGGAATTGGGAGTGTTCGTTGAAAGGCTAACAATCCATTTAACTTATAAATACAACATCACATGTATAATCATCGGGAAAGATAACAAGAAAATAATTCAAATGAGCATAGAGGATAAACATGCATTCATAATAAAATTTTAAAAGGCCCCATAAAATCAACACGTGTAAGCCCACAAACATCCCCACAACTCTCTTCCATTAGCTTCAACCATCAATACATAATAACATTCAAGCTCTGAGGCCTTTTGATAGAAACAATAAATGTAAACATAAACTATCTTGGGATCAGGAAAACATAGAACTATGCTACGCCACTAGGCTCGGTGACAACATTTTGGTGCAAAATCTTCTTTTCTTTATATTTTGTCCTTTTTCTTCAACTTTCATGCACCCAGCTCGCCTAAGCTGCTAGTTCCTTCCTTGAATGCCCCACCCTTTCCTTCTTGACCGTTGTTGCCATCACCTTCCTTTGAGCTAAGCATAGTAATACAACCAACTTCCTGATGTGAAATCGTACTATCATTCATATGGTAATACATATTAGTTATCATGATCCTATTCCTACTTTGAAGGCACCCAATTAATGAAGTTCAGACCGTTTTTACCATGGATCGCCTATAAAAGGAAGGGCGCGGGTCATATTCTGCTCCTTTGTTTTCTGAGTATATTTCACTTTGAATTTATCTGTGAGTTGCACTTTGAACTTATCTGTGCATACTGTATGTCTGGCCGTGAGACCCTTGCATCTGACATAAGAAACCTCGAGTTCATTTTAAAACAAAGGATGATGCCCACGAACACTAAGAACATGCCATCTGAATAGCACTCTATTCCGCTCATAGCATCTATGGAGCCTGGATTTGATGATGTTCATGAAGTTATCCCTGAGGTGAAAGAAGTACTTTCGACACTTGCCAAAGGAAAAATTAAGGTGACTAAGGGCTCCAACTCCAAGCCAAGGACATCACCCAGACATGTTACGTCTCTGTGCCAAGCAACAAAGGGTAGGTCTCCTATGTGTGACCCGACTAAGAGACCCATGAGCGCCACTGAGGAGGTTTCATTCGTTGAGCCAATTTTATGGCGCTCGAAGTATGTCAAGCCACACAAACCCTATGTGCGAGTTTTGAAGTATGTAGATGTGGTTTGCGACTCCCTGTAGATGCCAGTGATCGCACAGGCAGTCCCATTTCAAGGCGATATGTTTGAAAAAAACCCCCCTGGTGAAGTTCGATGATTATGACCTGGCGAACGAGGAGATGTTCCCCGAGCTGGCACTTGAATATTATCTAGAGCGAGTGTTTTATGATGATGTTATGAAGGTAGAATCGATGCCATGGGCGCGCAGGCTGAGCAACGCGAGGATTCTCAATTTGTTGAGGATCCCTCACATCGAAAGGTACCCCATCATCACTGTCTGCGTGCGCCACCTGATAGCACTAGCGCACGATGGGTGTCTATGGATCCAGAAGAAAATTCAAATTGATGTCGCGCTAATCCACCGGATCACCGACCTGCCCAAGAAGGTGCCCCATCCCATGGCCTAGTATGGAAAGACCCGGGAGCTGAAGGTAGTTGCCTGGGTTAAGAAAGATTACAAGGTAGGACGAGACTCCAGAGGATTCCTGGTACAACCACTCAAAGACCCAGTAGTATGCCTAGGAACCTTAGTTATAGGTTGTAAGCTGAGGTGCAAGTGCTGCCCTAAGGTAGTTCCTGCGCATGTCATCACGCTAGAGAGACAGTGCGAGAAGGGGGTGAGCCACAACTGTTCCTAGTACCTCTGCCATGAGTTTTTGGAGAACATGCGTGAGGCGCTGGATGAAGGGAAGAAGTTTTATTATTCGTGGTTAATTTTATTAATTACTTTGGTGGCATGGGAGACGCCAAAGGGCGCAATTCTCCCAGGGTGGAACTTGGTGTGTGCAAAGGGGCACGCTATGCCAATTTGTGGGATTCACTAGACCAGAAGAGATTAAAAGAAAATAATATCTTTTGGGTCTTGTTCGAGGGCGCTTTGGTAGTAGCTATACATTCGCGACCCGGGTTATCCCGAGCTGCTTACGAAAAATATAGAGCTATTGCATATTTTCAAGTGACCGTGCACCATATGCAGATCTGGGTGCGCCATGAGATTGTGTGGTACAATATTCCGTATATGGTCATAGAGGCGGAGATTGACTAGGTCATTGCGACCTGACCAGAAGCATGGAAGGTTGGGCTCGGGTCCACCTAGCCCATCACAGCCTCAACGTTCGGTAGAGGAGGAAAGGGAAAAGAAACCAAGAAGCGCACCGAAATAGACATAGAGAAGGATGCAGAAAAGGAGGCTGAGAAAGACACCGAGCAAGAGACTGATGTAGAAGTCAAGTTGGATCTTGAAGGAACAGACAGTCTCGATGGCACTGGGGTTGAGTCTCCCATAGGTACTAAGTGCGGCACAGAAACCTCCAAGTGCCCGCACGAGAAGAGGAAAGGTTCGAAGGTCGGAGGGAAAGAAGATATTACACTAAATAAAGATGCCTGGATAATATCGCAGATGTGATAGCATCTGTCTCCGAAGATAGGTGGACTCTGCTAGAAGAGAAGTACAAGGCTACCGTAGAATCATTGCAGACAGGATTACAGGTGTTCTAGTTGAAAACTGACAAAATTCAAGTGTGTGTGAATCAAACGAGGCTAATTCAACCGAGCTAGAGCACCATGATTATCCTCGACACTTCAGAAAGCAAGATCTGCCCCTTCCTTGGAGCGGCAGCCATGATGGAGCAATCCGAATTGCGCACGTAGGTGCAAACCTGCCCAGAAGTTGGAATAGATTTGTCAATGCTGCCTAGTGGTAAGCTACATGCCATACAAACAATCATTACAAATGAGTTGCAGTGTTGGGAGGTGCACGTGCACTAGCAACTGACTGAAGCTGAGTAGAAGATCGCGACAAAAACAGAGGAGTCTCTCTAAGCCCAGGCACCAATAACACAATGCACAGAATTAGAGACTCTAATTGATAGAATTTGTGGTGACCTGCTAGAGGCTGCCATTCCTGCTTCAGCCGCACCACAAGCCAAAGTCGAAGGTCTTGTAGCAGATTTGAAGGCCTCCAAATGCAAAGTGCAGGCAGTTAAGGTAGACTTTGAGCAATATAGGCCAAGTTTCAACCAGAAACTCCACCAGAAGTGTGAGTGCAATGTGCGGCCTTGGTCAATGAAGCTTCAACAAGTATTGTCGCAAAAGTTGACAAGGGAACCAAGCTATTGGATACCACTATGGGCCTATGGACATCTGTGCAGACAGAACCCCTTTTCTAGAATATTTCGTAGGAACTGCGCGCCAAGGAGTAGGCGTTTGATGACCTTCAAGAGGCACCGCCTACATTTGTACTTGCTCAGTGGATGGCCCAGTTTCAAACAAGTCAGATACTGTGCGATGAAGTTGAGGACCTGCGAAGAAAGAAGTACATTATGACAGACCATATGAAGCTAGGCAGACGAAGTGATGAAGTTGTCACAAGATCTGGATGCAGTTGTGAAGAACTTAAACCAAACATATCATAGTATCAATCTTGCCACAAAAGGGCTAACTTCTCGGAAATTGGTGGATACAACATAGAGTGCAGCCGATCAAAGCGTGAGCATCCTTGTGCCCTTCATTGCTACCATTGAAGAATTGAAGACAAATATGAAGACCCCAGTACCTCTGTGACTCAGGACGAGTCACAAGATTGTGTTGGGGGACTATTGGAGCAGGGTTCCTTAGGACCGCATGTTTGGGTAATTAGTAAGTATTTTTTGTATTTTTGAGTCGTGATGCTAAGCAATGCACAGTCAAGGGGCTTTGGGGTGGGTCAAACAACTATCTGATGTGAAATCATACCATCATTCATATGGTATTACATATTAGTTATGATGATCCTATTCCTACTTTGAAGGCACCCAATTAATGAAGTTCAGACCGTTTTTACCATGAATCGCCTATAAAAGGAACGACGCGGGTCATATTCTGTTCCTTTGTTTTCTAAGTATATTGCGCTTTGAATTTATCTATGAGTTGCACTTTGAACTCATCTATGCATACTGTATGTTTTTCCGTGAGACCCCTGCATATGACATAAGTAACCTCGAGTTCATTTTAAAACCAAGGATGATGCCCACGAACACTACGAACATGCCATCTGAATAGCACTCTATGCCGCTCATAGCGTCTACGGAGCCTGGATTTGATGATGTTCATGAATTTGTCCCTAAGGTGAAAGAAGTAGTTTGACACCTGCCAAAGGAAAAATTAAGGTGACTAAGGGCTCAAGCTCTAAGCCAAGGACATCCCCCAGACATGTTACATCCCTGCGCCAAGCAACAAAGAGTAGGTCTCCTATGGGTGACCCAACTAAGAGACCCATAAGCGCCACTGAGGAGGTTGCATTCGTTGAGCCAATTTTATGGTGCTCGAAGTATTTCAAGCCGCACAAACCCTCTGTGCGAGTTCTGAAGGATGTAGATGTGGTGCGCGACTCCCTGCAGATGCCATTGATCGCACAGGCAGTCCCATTTCAAGGCGATATGTTTGAAAAAATCCCCTTGGTGAAGTTCGATGATTATGACCTGGCGAACGAGGAGACGTTCCCCGAGCTGGCACTTGAATACTATCTAGAGCGCGTGTTTTATGATGATGTTGTGAAGGTAGAATCGATGCCATGGGCGCGCGGGCTGAGCAACACAAGGATTCTTAATTTGTTGAGGATCCCTCACTTCAAAAGGTACCCCATCATCACTGTCTGCGTGTGCCACCTGATATCACTAGCGCACGATGGGTGTCTGTGGATCCAGAACAAAATTGAAATTGATCTCGTGCTAATCCACTGGATCACCGACGTGCCCAAGAAGGTGCCCCATCCCATGGCCCAGTATGGAAAGACCCGGGAGCTGAAGGTAGCTGCCCTGGTTAAGAAAGATTAGAAGGTAGGACGAGACTCCAAGGGATTCCTGGTACAACCACTCAAAGACCAGGCAATATGCCTAGGAACCTTAGTTCTAGGTTGTAAGATGAGGTGCAAGTGCTGCCCTAAGGTAGTTCCTGCGCATGTCATCATGCTAGAGAGATAGTGCGAGAAGGGGGTGAGCTACAACTGGTCCTAGTACCTTTGCCATGAGTTTTTGGAGAACATGCGTGAGGCGCTGGCTGAAGGGAAGAAGTTTTATTATTCGTGGTTAATTTTGTTAATTATTTTGGTGGCATGGGAGACGCCAGAGGGTGCAGTTCTCCTAGGGTGAAACCTGGTGTGTGAAAAGGGGCGCGCTACGCCAATCTTTGGGATTCACTAGACCAGAAGAGATTAAAAGAAAATAATATCTTTTGGGTCTTGTTCGAGGGTGCTTTGGTAGTAGCTATACATTCGTGACCCCGATTATCCCAAGCTGCTTACGAAAAATATAGAGCTATTGCATATTTTCAAGTCACCATGCACCATATGCAGATCTGGGTGCTCCATGAGATCGTGTGGTACAATATTCCATATATGGTCACAGAGGCGGAGATTGACTAGGTCATTGCGACCTGAACAAAAGCATGGAACTTTGGGCTCAGATCCACCCAGCCCATCACAGCCTCAACGTTCGACAAAGGAGGAAAGGGAAAATAAACCAAGAAGCACACCGAAAAAGACACAGAGAAGGATTCAGAAAAGGAGGTTGAGAAAGCCACTAAGCAAGAGTCTGATGTAGAAGTCGAGTTGGATCTTGAAGGAACAGATGGTCTCGATGGCACTGGGGAAGAGGAAATTGTTCCTCTTGATGAGGGTTATGGATACGTACAATTTGACTTACGACCAACTTCATAAGAATATTATTCAAGAAAGGAAGAAATTTTTTCCTGACAACCTCGCATCTCCTACATTCATCAAAGAAAGGCCCATGATTGTGACATACACCAGAATGAATCTCAATGCCATCGTCGCAACCAACTTGGCCTTTACAGGCGCTACAATATAAAACGCTAAGTATCTAATGGCCAAGAGCAAACAATTGGAAAAGAACTTATGGGTTGTGAGGAAAGAAGCTGAACAACTCTAAGTAGAGTTTTAAAACACAACTTCCACGTAATTTTATCTGGAAGAACTAAAGGTTGCCACACTTGGAGAAGTATCGACATTGGGAGAAATTATGCGGAGCTTGTATCAATAACTTGTCAATGTATAAGGCAGTTGTACACTTGAATGACATGCAACAAAAGTTTAATCATCGTGCTAAAGCTCTTAAGGTTTTCCATATATCCATCAATGTCATGCATGAATATTCAATGCAATACAAAGGGGCACCGCCAAAATTAGGGAAGAAACAAGGAAATATGAAGAATTGGAGAAAGCACAAGTGAATATGATCATTCATAGAACCAAACAACTCGCCACATTTATCGCCAATATCCAAGCCTCATATGCATCATTATAAAACAACATGGATTTCATGGTGAAAATGCACAATATCCCAACAGTTGGCTCACTCACTTAAGCCAAAAGAAAGAATCAGGTCAGGCATGAGGTAGAAGAATATTTGGACCAGCTGAGACAGATCACCGCCAAGGAAGACCTGGAGGTGAGCAGGAAGAACATGAAAAATACATTGGTTGCACTGTGTCCAAAGAAATACCATGATTCTCCTGCTAAATAAGTAGATTCATACAAGTTCCAAATCAATGTACTATAGAAATTTGAATAACTGTTAAATTATTCATCGAGATTATCCTGATCACACACTATTTGAGCTTCATGCATAACCTCTTCTACTATTGATCATTAATTACGGAAATATAAACAATCGCATGCGCACATTAAAACCATAAACAATCACACATATAAAAACAGTATTTAAGGGAAAGCTTAAAGCTGAAAACCCCCAACTATCTATATATTATAATGATAGAGATCATGTAACAATCATTGCACAAACTCCTCACAAGCTCTCAGTACAATCTCCAATTGTTACACACTACACAAGCTCAGATCTAGCAAAACACATGCTCCGATCTGCTCCACCTGTTAGCCTGCCTCTATTGCGCAACCCAAGATGAATAATGGCTTTGACTGAGTTCGAATCCCCCTGGTGTGTACTGCGCAATCCTCATTGGCATCTCCATCAATGTGTGGTGCAAACTCATGCACCAGTATAGTCACCACTAGTAGTCACACTGCTCTTTCACCTACCTCTTCATTGGTCTCCACTGAAACTATCCATGAACTGAAGTTAACTGAAGTTAACTGATGTATTCTTTAGTTGATTTATGAGTTAATAATTAGTGAATTAATTAATAATAAATTCACACCACTCTCGCTAGTGTATCAATCAGTTAGACTAAATACAACTAGTTCAACTAAGTTAAACCGAACACAACTCCACCAACTGTCTCATCAACTCCACCAAACTCTGCCACATGAGTTCTAACCGAAGTCAACCATGCAATAGCCCCACTTAACCCCCGTGAACAGCGTAATTCCTTCGTAAGCCGTATGCGCGCCCCCTCGTGCACTTAATTGAAGTGCTCCAAGAGGATAAGATAATGTTTAGAGTCCAAATATTATTAAGAGCTAATAATATTCGACATATCTATTTTTAGACTAGCAATCTAAAAATAGATTCCGCCCAGTATGTCTAAAAATAGAATTCCATCTATTTATTCCAACTTGACCAACCATCCACAAATAGCATCCCGCAACTCATAGAACATGAACCATATGTCTAAAAATAGACTTTGTGCCAAAAATAGCCTGCGGGCCCACTTAGTGAAGGCGACTCCTTTCCACTAAGCTCATCATCTTGTTGCAATCTCAACACTCCCTCTCAACAAGATATGGATTCTCTGCAACCCCTATCCTGCCTCTGTGCTATTCGAATTTGCTCCTGGTGAGCGGCTTCGTCAAGATATCAGCATCCTAATCCTCCGTAGGAATGTATGAAAGTAACACGATCTTCCGCTGCACACAATCTCTGATATGATGATACCAATCCGTGAAGCCATGCCACCTCAACTCATCCCCCTGTATGTACCATGATCCATATCCCAATGTGCCTCTGAGATATCTCAATTCATGCTTCCCCGCCTTCCAAAAGAGCTTGGTAGGCTTAACCATAGCTTGTGAAAGTTGGTTAACTGCATAGAATATATCGGGTCATGTATTGACCAGATACATAAGCGACCCCACCAACTGTAAATAAACAGTGGCATCCACTACCTCTGTTGAAGTAGCATCCTCCTTCCTCCATCCACCAGGAAGAGGAGTATCAACAGGCTTGCAGCGATGCATGTTGAACTTCTCCAGTATCTCCCAGGCATACTTACCCTGAGAAACAAACAGTCCACCACTGTGCTGCC
Organism: Pinus albicaulis; assembly: GCA_034641835.2. Lineage (NCBI taxonomy): Eukaryota > Viridiplantae > Streptophyta > Pinopsida > Pinales > Pinaceae > Pinus > Pinus albicaulis. The sequence continues at coordinate 114,083 of JAXQQM020083248.1, forward strand.
AAATTTCCAATCCCAAGAAATAATGAAGGAGGCCCAAGTCCTTCATCTCAAAATATTTTGCAAGATCCTCCTTGCATGAGAGTATCAACAGCTCATCACCTGTCAAAATAAAATCATCTACATAAAGTACAATGATCAGAAACTTACCCTCCACCACAATCTGGTATAGGTTAGGATCCGCCTCACTCTTGGAGAATCCAAGTCCAGTGAAATAACCTGGGTTTCATCCGTGTGTACCAAGCACGAGGTGCTTGTTTCAACCCATACAACGCTCTCGAGGCTCGCACACATGCGACTTGCTAATCGAAGATCTTGAAACCTTCTTGCTGTTAGGTATGTACACCCCTCTCCCTCAATGACTCCAGTCTTGTTCGTTCAATGCGCCTTCACATCCATCTACTGAATGTGCCACCCCATCTGCGCTGAGAGAGCAAGAATCGTCCGTATGGAAGAATACCTTGCGACAGGTGCAAAGGTTTCCTCATAATCGATCCCCTCAATCTACGAGAAGCCTCGGGCAACAAATGTTGCCTTGAAATACTCCACACTCTCGTCAGCTACTTGCTTTACTTTATAGATCCATCTCGAACCCACCACTGATTTCCCTTCTAGCCTTGGGACAATCTCCCATGCACTGTTTCTGACAATCGAATCATACTCTTCCACCATGGCATCTACCCATGCAGGATCCTCCACAGCTTCCTCGAAAGAGGATGGCTCCGTCATGATACACTTGCTCATAAGAGCCATGTATCCAAAAGATACCTGGCCGCCAGTGACCTGCCTCTCGACCGTGCCGTGATGTAGGTGCTCCTACAACCTTCTCTCGCATCTTGAGCCGCCGCTCGCCCGCAGGGTGCGCTTCCTCGCCCTCCTCGATGGTCGGGCGTTGCATGAGTGGTTTCTTCCACTCCATGAACATCCTCTTGTGGCTGATCCACATCCTAAGGCTCATCTTTAGAACCAATAACAGCCCCTCACATATCCCAACCTCTGGCGGCTCGCTCCTACCTTCTTCCTGGCATCCTTAGTCACATGAATGTAAATAGGTGAACCAAAAATCCTCAAATGGAAATATCGGCTTTAACCGTAAAACGCCTCCTTGGGTGTACTCATGCCAAGTATCTTGTGAGGACAACAGTTCTGCACATATACTGCAGTATTGAACGCCTCCACCCACAAGTGAATGGGTAGGCCCTGATCATGGAACATCTCCCGTGCAGCACCCATGATCGTTCTATTCTTCCGCTCAACAACCCCGTTCTGCTGTGGGTTATGAGGTGCTATGAGCTCTCTTCGAATTCCTTCGTTGCCGCATAAATTCCTTGAATTCACCTTTTCGTAGATGAATTCACCACCATTGTCGCTCCTAAGAGCCTTCACCTGCTTCCCCGATTCTTTCTCAACCAATGCCTTGAACTCACAGAACTTTGAGTATGTCTCGCTCTTCTTCTGCATGAAGAAGATCCACCACTTACGAGAAAAAATCATCAACAAATATCACATAATACCTGTGCTTTGCTGTCGAAGCTACTGAGAAAGGTCCACACACGTCCGTGTGAATTCTCTCAAGGATCTTCGTGGCGCGACTATCCTTCTAGTGAAAGGTGGATTTCACAAATTTTCCCAAGGTACACCCCTTGCACTAATCTGACTGCGCAAGAGTGCCTTTAGGAAGCCCAGTAGAAATCTGCTGCAGTATCTTCAAAGCTCCATGGTGAAGGTGGCCCAATCTCCAGTGCCACAACTCACCATCATCCCGGCTCACCACTCCTTCTGCCTTGCCTGCCCTTGCTGTGCAGCCATCTACCTGAAATTGATAAAGGTTCTTAACTCGAACCCCTATCCTCCGGGTCTCACCAGTTTCCTTACTGCGCAGGAAAGCCTTTCCCTCGCTAAAGACAACATCATATCCCTTATCTTCTAACATCGCCACAGAGATAAGATTCTTCTTCAATCCTGGAACATGCATCACTTCCTTCAATACAAAGGGTTTACCAGACTCCCTCTCAAAGGAAATGTTACCGATACTGGTCGCACTGTATCTACCATCATCGCCCATCTCAATGTGCACTCCAAGATCTTTCTCATCCAGATCAGTAAACAAATCTTTGTCTCCGGTCATATGAAAAGACGCACCACTGTCAAGAAACCACACTGAACCCATCACACTTGAGACCAAGCATGCGATCAATGAAAAATCCAGCTCAAACTGCGAGGCTAAGGCCTCTCCAGCTGCAGATCTAGCAGCCTGCTTATTTTTCTTCTTCTGCGGACAATTTGTGGCATAATGTCCGTGTTGGTGACAGTGAAAGCACTTCACCTTGGACATGTCCTGCTTCTTGCCTTTCACACCGGAATGAGAAGCTTTCTTGCTCTTCCCCTTCTTTGCTTTGGCAGCCAAAGCGCAATTCTCTTCATCAGAGTTCTTTGATGAAGATCCGTCCCTGGTACTTCGCCTTATCTCCTCTTGCACAAGATCCGACCAAAGTCGCTCCCATCCTGGCAATTTATCCCGACCATTGACAGAGTCCTGATAGGAATGCCAACTCTTCGGAAGCCCAAGGAGAGCCAAGCTCACCAATTCCTCATCATCAACAGTAACCCCCACATTTCCCAGCTCATCCCTGCATTGGGTGAACTTTGTGAGGTACTTGGGCATATTGTCGCCTTTCTCCATCTTTATGTTTCTGTGTTTATCCTTGAGCGCCAACTTCCTATGGTCGCTCTTGCTTTGGAATAAATCTGTCAAGGCTTTCCACATCAAGAATGGAGAAGCCTTACCATGAAGGCTGGACACTATGTGATCCTTCACACCCTCCAACATAATCCTTCGACACTTTGCTGTCTTCTTTTGCCATGCCTCAAGTACGACAGCATCACTAGAAGTAGGCTTTGGAACTTCAGCATCTATGAACTCCTTCAACCCATTGTCATCCAGCACCGCCTCCATCCTGTCCTTCCATGCAATATAATTCGAGCTGCCCTCAAGGGCATACTCCAATCGCAAACCGTTGAAAGACATCTCAACTTCGACGCCAAGAAAACACTGCAAATTTTAATTCCACTAGCACAAAAACTCAACGCCTTCAATGTCTGGTAATTGCTTCCAATGACTTGGCTGTTTCGATCCATGTAGAACGGAATAACCCAATTATTCATCAAGATTATCTCGACTACACACTATTTCAGTTTCATGCATAATACATAACCTCTTCTACCATTGATCATTAATTGCGGAAATATAAACAATCACATCTGCACATTAAAACCAAAAACAATCACACATATAAACACAGTATTTATGGGAAAGCTTAAAGCTGAAAACCCCCAACTATCTGTATATTATAACGATAGATATCATGTAACAATAATTGTACAAACTCCTCACAAGCTCTCAGTACAATCTCCAATTGTTACACACTACACAAGCTCGGATCTAGCAAAACACATGCTCCAATCTGCTCCACCTGTTAGCCTGCCTCTACTGTGCAATCCAATATGGATAATACTGAGATCCAGGTTCGAATCCCACTAGTATGTACTGTGCAATCCTCATTGGCATCTCAATCAATGTGTGTTCAAATCTCATGCACCAGTATAGTCACAACTGATAGTCAACCTGCTCTTTCGCCTACCTCTGCACTGGTCTCCACTGAAACTGTCCATGCACTGAAGTTAATTGATGTATTCTTTAGTTGATTTATGAGTTATTAATTATTGAATTAATCAATAATTAATTCACACCACTCTCACTAGTGTATCAATCAGTTAGACTAGATACAACTAGCTCAACTGTGTCTAACTGAGTTAAATTGAACACAACTCCACCAACTACTTCTACAACTCCACCAAACTCTGTCACATGAGTTCTAACTGAAGTTCCCCATGCAATAGCTCCACTAAACCCTCAGGAATAGCGTAATTCCTTCTATCAGCTCCTGTGCCACATCTGTGCATTTAACTGAAGTGCTCCAAGAGAATAAGATAATGTTTAGAGTCCAAATATTATTAAGAGCTAATAATATTCGACATATCTATTTTTAGACTGGCAATCTAAAAATAGATTCTGCCCAGTATGTCTAAAAATAGAAGTCCATCTATTTTTCCGACTTGACCAACCATCCACAAATAGCATCCTGCAACTCATAGAACATGATCCATATGTCTAAAAATAGACATAGTCTAAAAATAGACTTTGCGCCAAAAATAGCCTGCGGGCCCACTTAGTGAAGGCGACTCCTTTCCACTAAGCTCATCATCTTGTTGCAATCTCAACATGTACCTGGATTCCATTTCAGTCAAATCCAATCACACAATTTGGGGAAGTCATCGCGCAGTAAAAGTATTGGCACCTTCAAGTGATTGAGAACCTACAAGTCGGAGTTGTTGAGTTGGAGTTTTCCCAAACTCAAGCTTGACTCATTTTTTCTTATTAGGTTGTCTAGTTGGCTCTACCAATTTTGTCTTATATGGGTACGATTATATTGTAATATTATTTTGTAACTAATTTGTAAGTGGAATTCTAGGTGTCAATTGTGGAATGTGAAGAGTCTTTTTTTAAGGAAGTTGAAGAGTCATGAGGGAAGTACAAGAGTCAAAAAAGGGAGATGAATAGTCACCCATTTTGTTGTGAATATATCCTCATAACTCATGTAAAGAGATTTTGGGAGCCAAGATTTTGGCTAGGCTTTTAGCTTAGGATCAAGAGCTTGGGAGTTTGTTGATAGCCTTGGCTTCTTTGTAGCATAGAGGGAGTATCTTTCTTTGGAGAAGCAGGTGTATAATTCATGTTTCACTATAGGGGATAGTGGATCTTTAATGGTATATGTATGCTTAGAATTTTCACTTTAATAAAAGCTTAGAGTCGACACATTTTCATGCAAATGTTGTGAGTATATTAGGAATATTCTTGTTATGTTTGAAATAAATGTTATTTAACTTACGCTAATGCTTAGGAACTCTTTTGTTTGCATTAGTATGAATCTTGTTGAATATGTGATATTGTTTATTTGTATCATGGTTAACATGTGAACTATTTTTCAGACTAAATCATGATGTATTTATGCTTGTGCGTTCCTTTGAAGTTGCGTACTATTATAGGCTTCAAATGGGCTCACCCATTTTAACCTCATGTGTTAAAACCTTTCATACATTGCACTTGACCCTCTGCAGAGTCATGCACTTGTTCACCAAAGTCATGATTACACCACTCTATGCATTATTGCAGTCAAAGAACATAATTAAAACCCACTGCTTCAACAACCGGGCCATATTCCAAATGGGAATCCTACACCAAATGGTGTGAGGTCTAATTGGTACTTGATATTGGGGAGATCCCATTGGAAATAATATAATTCATATTAATTGACCAAAATTTAATTGTCAATTTGTGAGTTCATGAACAACGAGGTACAACACTGGAAATGTGAGAGAGAGCCCCTGACAACCTGCAAATCAAATTCTAGTCTAACTTGCACATTAATCTCAACAAATTAAATTGAATCCTGCACTTTGAAGGAAACTTGAGAAAACACCAATCCCTAAAATTGAAAACAAGCTTCAATCAAACATTTCAAAAATAAAAGGAAACCTACACTATTAGCAATTGCGAAAGGAAATCCTAATTATTGGAAAACAGAAGGTAAATCCTAACTATTTTTTGACTAGAAACCAATCAATGCCTGAAAAGCATCGAAAAGGAAGACTGTAAATGCTGAAAGTAATTCAAAATAAATTCAAAATCATTCTTTGTGCAAAGAAAATTAAGAAAGAGAAGCACAAAAACCTCATAACAAATCTGCACTAATTCTACCTCATCTATCTCTGTGTAACAAAATCCTTTTCAATAAATTAAAATTTGGCAATTAAATTTAATGTGTAAACAAAACTATGAAATAAATTGATCTAATATAAAAGAAATCTTGCTTGGGAAGATGACCACAAGTCTGATGGCAACTACAATGTGGGAGAAACATTATTGATCTCAAACATGATGTAGTTTCCTTTCATCAATGTTGACTTTGTTGTATACAAGAATCACAATTTCAAATGACATAAATATATATGTGGCCTCTGCTCCTAAGTAATATGCGGCCTGCGTCGGATCTAAACCAATTTAAAATATTTTAATTGCGCATTCAAAGCTTGTAGAGGTAGGGTATCAAAGCATAAGCTGGTGTTGTGAATACATAACAACTGGAGGGACATACCATGAAACACAATCTGATCTAATATTCGATATAAATAAATATTTTTAAATTACAAGAACAACTTTCCAATATCTCATTCGCACAACAAATCAAATGACATAAATTTTAAAGAAGGAAAGAGACTGAAAATATATTAATATGATGATTTGATATTACACACACTTCCCACAGAGTAAATGAAAAATTAAACACAATCCAAACTAATCCTTAAAAATTCAGAGTGGTGTCGAGCTAGTCTGGAGTCCAACCCAACCAGCTTGCACCCTCTGTCAACGATCTAATTCACACAGAGAATATAATCATAAAATGCATAAAATAATTTAACATAAAATAGCTTGAAATGCCTTGATTAATCTTTGAAATCTCAGTCTTTACATGGTGCATGAAAAGGTCAAACTCCAACAAACAAAGAGAGCGATCTGCAGATTAATTATGCTTGCGTAATGCTACATTGGGACTGTCTCCTCCCCTTCTTCCTAGCTCCAGGAGATATTTAAGTTTATTATTATAGATATTTAAATTACAAATATGGCTATTAACAAGCCAATCAAAATACATAAGGAACATATTACAAATCATAACAGTTTTCCATGGATAATATCGGATTTGGTTCTGGTGAAATTGGATGTCGAATAGAGGAGCTTAATCTGGTACATGAGGGATTGTTTTGGTAAATGCCCCATGTTTTCTCAGTCTAAGGCTGCTAGTGAACTAAGTGCAATGTTGACCAACAATTACTTCCCAAAATATCCTCAAACTTCTATTCAAATTGTCAGCTAAGTAATGTCCTCTGGATTTGAATAATTAAAGAAGTCTAAAAATTCATTGACTCCAGCGTAGGAACGTGAGTGTGGTGTGGGAACTTTATGTGTGGTGCATGAATTTGATGTGTGGTGTAGAAACTCTTCAGAGTGTGGGAATCCCATAGTAAACTAGTGTAGGAATCCCAATTGGTATAGGAATCTGCTACATAGTACAGGGAGGTGAAAGTAGGATCAAGGCTTGTTGGCATATGCATAAAAATATAATCAACTCAATTTTAATCCTGCAAACACGCAAACTATTATTAATGATTGTTTTAATGTTCAAATATCGTTAAAACAAGGGAATCATGGAAAATAGTAAATACTTACTCTATTTTCTCCGAGAATGCACAAAACCATGACAATAACCATTCAAACCAAACAAAATCATGAGGGATTTCAAGTAAAAGGTGATATAAAGCAAGATGAAATCGAGGCATAACATATTCCCTGAATGTTGGTGGGTCCAACATTGTCAACAAGCTACATTTTTTTTTATGCAAATTGGTTATGTTAATCATAAAACCCTTTTTAGAAAAGGATTAAACTTGGAGGAAAAATAAATCATTTATGTGAACTTCACAAATATAATAAGAAATCATGACGTTCAAATTTTATTAGAGGTAGGACATTGGTACTCGAATACCTTAAATGTCCAGTTTCGTCATTCGTAATCAAAGATGTTTTAAGCATAGAAGAAATATTATACCAAACAAATAATATGTTGTTTACTATTAAAAAATTAGTTAGTGTATGTATGAGGGTCATTACAATGGACACCATTTTGAATGTTAAGATGCAGAAGATGAAGTATTTTCTTTGGAAGACATAATTTTTTGTATTTTTTGTTACTTGACAAAAAAAAATGTACTTTATGCATAATTTATTGCACCTAGGGTAGCTATAGCTATATGTTACCTCCTTGCTTCTATGAGATAACTTGTTGCGATTGGTGAGTTATTTTTTAGTTCTTCTTTTACTATTGTTATTGTATCATCATCTTTCTACTCTTTTACACTAGAAATTATGAATTTAGGGCTCTTTTGTTATGAGCATGATCCAAATCAATTAGCATATTCATTTCCTCTTTGAAAAGTTTCATATCCAAATTATTTTCCATACTACTTAGGGTTATTAGTTAATTTTTCATTTAGTTATTTAATCATGTTTCTTAGGTTGTGATTTTCTTCAAATTCTCAATATTAGGTTCATTGATTCTATTTTTCCATTTCTTGTAATCTAGCCTCCATTTTCTACAATTGAGCCTTGAAACCTAATATTATATTCTCTATCTTGTCTTCGAACAATCTAAGTTTGTTAAAAAACATTGCCTCTAACTATATTTGAAAATTTTCTTCTCTATTTTCCCCTTTTTTCTAATGCTTCTATATATTCATTGGGATTATCTAGAGTGACTTTGTTGGACCTCCCCTTCACATGTTGAGGTTTTTGCATATGTGGTGAATTTTTCATACCTGAAAGTGGAGAAAATTAATAAGAGGAGGAACTTATGCACCTGATTTATGAACCACATGGTATAACCTTATCCTTGTTCACAACTTATAACTAGATGTTCAAAATCAAATAGTTCACCATAGATTAGTTGCATTACATAACCCACCCCCATTCAAATTCAAATAGTTTATAGATTATTTACACTACATGATGAATCCGAAATCAAAATCCTTGTAGGTTCAACCATAGATAAAAATTCTTGCAAGTTCAAAATTACACAAAATTTCTCAATTATTCAAATCACGAGGTCAAAACTCATTAAACCTATGACATAGTGCTTTCATTCATGTGATATTAAAGAGTATGTCTAATATCACTAGATATTGATAACATCCTCCTAAAATCCTCTTTGTTGGACTCCCTTCCTAATACATTTCTCTTGTAAAAATAATCACTATTTTCAATAGTTATCTTGTAGTTTCACTGAATTCCCATTTTATACATCCCTTCATCCCACCTTGACTCCCTTCCCTACCCCCAAACACCTATAATATATTGGCTCTATTTTTCACAATTTCAATACCTCCTTTATGAATTAACATGATAACCTATTAGTCAATAAGATGAAGCTCATGTGGTTCAAATGTCAATAGCTATATAAAAGGTTCATATTTGTCACATCCCCCATATGAGTTCATACTCACTAGAAATAATTTCAAATATACAAAACATTCACTACATAAATTTGATTGTAAACCACCACCACTAGAGGTTGATGATGAGGCTCATATGTTCATGAAATTCATTTTAGTTTCCTTGATATGAAAATTCATGGTTTCTTCATAATGGAAGAACAACGAGCATTTTCGGTGACCCCCAAAACTCGAATAAGACTCTCTACGAGTCTCCATTAGGTTGATGTTAAGGCTCATATGTTCATGAAATTCATTTTAGATTCCTTGATATGAAAATTCATGGTTTCTTCACAATGAAAGAACAACGAGCATTTTGGGTGACCCCCAAAACTCGAATAAGACTCTCTATGAGTCTCCATTAGGTTGATGATGAGGCTCATATGTTCATGAAATTCATTTTAGTTTCCTTGATATGCAAATTCATGTTTTCTTCATAATGGAATAACAACAAGCATTTTGGGTGACCCCCAAAACTCGAATAAGACTCTCTATGGGTCTCCATTAGGTTGATGACGAGGCCCATATGTTCATGAAATTAATTTTAGTTTTCTTGATATGCAAATTCATGGTTTCTTCATAATGGAAGAACAACAAGCATTTTGGGTGACCCCCAAAACTTGAATAAGACTCTCTACGGGTCTCCATTAGGTTGATGATGAGGCTCATATGTTCATGAAATTCATTTTAGTTTCCTTGATATGAAAATTCATGGTTTCTTCATAATGGAAGGACAACGAGCATTTTGGGTGAGCCCCAAAACTCACACTTCATTTTTTTATAGCTTTACCAAATCATGCTCTGAGCCTCGTCATCTGCAAATACTATTATCTTGTTATACAGTTCATGAGTCACAACCGTTTCGCTCTTGCCACAGATTCAAAATTGAGCTGACCGATCTTGCTAATCTTCATATCATTAAAATCTCAATATTTTCAGATTCAAAGATCGTTCTCTCCCTGTCATGAACAAAAATCAGTCATCTAAAGCCAGAAACCCTCATTTACTACTTAAGAACCAGACCATTCATTTCACAGACACGCCACGTCTTACCAGATGCTTAAGGTTTCAGAAATTCGCTATGTGAAATTGAAGTTTCTTGATAAGCAGTTTTTGAATTCCTTTTCTGTTTGGTTAAAGCTCAGATACTGTTGACTGTAAATTGCTTATAAATTCATTGCGTTAAATTGAAATTTCTTGATTAGCACCAAGATTCAATCAAATTACGCACTTTGCAATGCATCTTTGACGAAACCCCGGCAATTCAGGCTGGAAAAGGCAATTTCTCCATAAGAAACTCCATGAAAGAATGAAAAGGAAACTACAACATAGTTGAAGGTTCTTTGGAAAGTTGATCTGTGATATTTAATTCTTTGAACACAGAATGAAAAGAGTTGATCTCCTATTTTATTCAATTATTTGAACTTCTTGAAAGACAAAGGCTTCTTTGAAAATCTGATCTGCTATTATATGTAATTGTTTGAGCACAATGTGAAAAGACTAGCATTATTCGTTAAGAATTTCTCCATAAGCAACTCCATGAAAGATTGCTTCCTTGTGAACTTCTCCAAAGGAAACTACACCATAGTTGAAGAATGAAAATATAAAGAGTACAAAGGGTTGAGTGTAAGGCGGAGTGAATATCGCTACGTAGTTAAAGGATTAAGTTCCTCTCTTCCAGAACAACAAGAAACATAGAGTAACGATGAGCTTATAGGCACACCGCTATTCGCATGAGTCTTTGCCACAATTTTCACCGTCAAATTCGAAGGAATTTGTCTCTGTGATTCTGTTTTGACAGGAACTTAGGGTAGAAGTCCATTGATATTTGATATTTTGATGTGTTCTTTGAAAATTTATCTGTCACAACTGTACATCCGAGAGAGAGAAATTCTTGAATTCTTGAAGTAGCAGATTGAAGCGCCTGTCATTCTGCATCAACAGCCTCTTGCTGCCGCCGAGCTTCCTCCCATGCTTTTCTTTCTACTTCAATCTTAATTCTTGAATTCTTTCCTGCAAACCAAAGAGAAATTCTTGAATTCTTGAATTCTTGAAGTAGCAGAAGAAATCCGACGATGGACAACTAATCTCTTTTCAGCTAAATCGTTGAAGACGGAAAATATTCTTGAAAAATATTTGAAGACTCAAAGTTCTTGCTACAGAGGTGCTACTGGAAATTGAAGAGCCTTTCAGACGACCAATAGCTAATTGCCTAATCGCCTTTGCCTCGCTGAAGATCAGGTGATGCATCATTCTTATTTCGCAGGTTTCTGAGAAGCAAACTTGTTCCACTAAACCTATGCCCTCGAAGAGTTGATTGCAGGGCTTTTCTCACCGTGAAACAAAACCCTCACGGTAACCTTGATCGCCTGAGTCCAATTCTTGATTTTTCCCTCAAGGCGCCTCTACCGATGTCATTAAGAACATAACTTAACCATATAGAGATGCAAACCATGATGCCTGGATCCCCGGGCACCCAATGACGGCAACATGATCAACCGCAGGTGACGACGCCATCAGGACCTCCTACCGACATAGACATTGGTGTTGAAGACTTCTTTAAAATATTGTTAGAACTATCACCTTTGCCTGATTATGGATTTCGATGCGACAATAGGGTTTTTCAGGAACTATTTAGGAGATTGGAAACCCTTGAATCCTCTAACCAGGCACTAAAAGAGAGGTTGATGAACTCAGGATCAAAGTGGTTGTAATGGAAGGCGAGAATGGTTCACTGAAGCAGCCGTTGAGGGACAACAAGGACCAAGCAATTCAGCACCACCCCTCTAATGACACTCTACACGCTAAACTTCTCGATCTGAAAAGGAAACAGGAGGAGATCAAAGCTCATCAAGCGACCTTTAAACAAGAAACAAAAACACACATCAACTCATGGGCACAGGTTGCTAGAGGGAGAGATACCCCCCTCACTCCCCCTCTATCCGCAGTTGAGGAGGTGGTACAATCTAAACTCATGGAGGATGAAAAACTAGATCTCCAGGATGTGACCCTTGATAGAGCTTGGATTGTGTACGATTTCACTCTCTTTCTCCGATTTAGGTTGGCGGCTGATCACCTTCGGGCTCTTAGAGCTAAGCAAAAGCTATTCTCACTTCCTAGTAAGATCTTACTTGATGAAGATCTCACTAAAACACAGGTTTTTGAGCTCAAACGCTCTAGGGAGTTGGTTACAGCAGCACGTCAGGTAGGGAAATGGGCAGTCATCAAGAACCTCAAAGCAGTGATTCGGGACACTTTTCCACCTGGGTGGAAGCCCCGTTCCGGGTCCTCCAAATGACAAGCTCGTTGGGGGAGGCAACAAGGGGCATCCATTTCCATTAGTTGTTGGAATGAGAATGGGTCTTTTTGGGCATCGCCAGGTCTATTATATAATGCTCTTCGACTATCAGATATCTTATTCATCATCGAGACGCATGCTAGCTCTGTTCAACCTCTCTGAGACATTACAGGTTACCATAAGTTCTCAACTTGTAGATAGGAGACGAGGAGTTCTGGTGGTATTAGAGGTTCTAGGGGAGTTGCTTGCTTCATCATATATTCCTTTCAGAGAAGGATTTATTTGGTGGTTGCGGATGAGTTTGCGAGGTTTATGTGGGTTTGGGTTCAAGGGGTCTCTCAGCTAAGTTACTATCTTCATCAAGCCACAAGGGGTCAGGGTTAGAGTTTTTACTTAACATAGTAGCTTGGTTAGTAGCAGTTCTAGCATTAAAGTCCCCAAACAAAACAATATTACCTTCATTCCATAGGTTGTAGCTGTATTTTGCTAGGGTATTGAAGGATAATTATTGTCCAAGTTGTTTTTCACATAGGATGTAGAATTGATCAGAGTGAAATAGAAGATTGCAAAAGATGCTATTGGTGGTAGAATCAGATATCTCGATCCAAATGCACTAATTGTATAGCAATGTTCCTTATATAACATGCTATATCACCAAAACCCCTCCGAGAGGACTTCATATTCCAAGCTGACCAAAGAGTGAATTCGCCAAGGTGAGGAACCCTAGATTCACCATGCTCCCAAGTTTCAACTAAAAGAATAATATCAATATCAATCAGGATCCAACTTAACATACGACCTTTACACCATGGAAATCCATGACAATTCCAAAAGAGGATCGAAAGTGATACAAGTCCTTACTTATAATTTGGGTTTGGGACTCTATCTCTAATAATAGCTTTCATGTTCCTAATGATAGCCCATTTCCCTTCTTTTCTTGCCTCCTTTGGACTTCTTTCCTAAGGTCATCTTGGTCTTCTTGTCCGATATCTTCATTTATAAAGATTATTGTTCCTTTTAGGCTTGGGGATTTCTTGAGTATATCTAATTTATTTTCATTACAGATGACCTTGACACGGATTAGTCTGTGTTTATGCTCAAGTATGTTTCCAACCCTTATAGTTTATGTGAGATAAGTTGTTTGAATTTGAGATTTTGTTTTTAATTGTTCTTTAACTATTTCTAATGCTTCTTAATTGTTTTGATCTTCTATACCAGCAATTATAAGGTGTAACGCTCCTTTTTGGTGCTCATGGTCGAGTACAATTAGCTTATTAATTTCCTATTTTATGGGTTTAATATCTAATTTGCTCTCTTTTTTATTTACGGCCGAGTTATTATGTAGTTGTTATTTTAGATTTTTAATCTCGCTTTTAAAGCTATTATTTTATTTATGTCCTCGAAACTACAAAGTTTGAGGAGCTCGATGCTAAATAAGTTCTCTATTATGTCTTCAGAGTTTTTCTTGAATCTATTAGCTAAGTTACTATCTTCATCAAGCCACAAGGGGTCGGGGTTAGATTTTTTACTTAACATAATAGCTTGTTAGTAGCAGTTCTAGCATTAAAGTCCCCAAACAAAAGGATATTACCTTCATTCCTTAGGCTGTAGCTGTATTTTTCTAGGGTATTGAAGAATTAGTCCATGAGCGTTAGAGTATTGTGAGTCGAGCGTTGGAATATTTCACCATATTTATCAATACAATCATGCCAATGATTAAGTCTTGATACATTAAAAAACAAGATAAGATGCCATGGAATATGTTGAGTGGAAATTGAAACATCAATTGAAGTCTCCCGTGTGGCAATAAAATGAGATGCCATGCCATATGTAAAGTGCAAATTGAAACATCAATTGAAGTCTATGAGTGGCAAGAAAGCAAGGCCTTTTCCCTGACTGAGGATGGCTTCAATTAGTGCTAACTCTAGAGACATGTCTTTATGTTCCAGAGATATCTTCCATTTTTCTCTTGAATACATTGAGCTGAAAAGTAGCTTACTTTTTTTCTTTTAAAGAGTTTTTTCAATGATAATTCTACAATATATAGGTATTGATTCTTACTTCCATAAGTGTGACTTAAATATAAAAACTATATCAATAAAATTAAAATTAAAATAATATTGTAAAATTTCATTTTTTAGTAAAATAATATCAAAATATTTTTTTTAGTTTACCAACCACTTTTATCTATTCTAAACTTTATAAGTGAATTCTGATTTAAATTAATAATTTCAAGAATAGAATTCTAGTTATATGAATGTGAAAGGTTCAATTTTTGTATACATATAATTGATTTTTTTAATTAAAAAAATATATTGTTGATGTTGATGATTAATATTCATTTCAATTTGATATATCATGCTTTAAAAGATTATTTAGATTTTTGTTTCTGATTTAAAAAACTATTTAATTTTCATATAAAGTATTTTAGGAAAGTATTTTTCATTTTCAACCTTCTAAATGTCATAAACATGAAATACTCTTTTATCCCAACCTTTTTTAGGAATTGATTAACACCTAATTTCACTATAGAGCTCAAGAGAATCAGTTATTATTTTAGTAAGGTTATTTTTTAAAATATGGTACGAATGTTTCTTATAATATTTTAACTTTTTTTCCCTCTAATTTTTAATTACAAGTCATTCCCCTTTTAAAATTTGAATGCAATAATATTCTCAATATCATTCTTATTTTGCCAAAAAAATTTGATACTTTTATTTTATGATTATTCTTATTTTTCTGGTAGTTAGTTGTTGGGTCTGGATTGTATGACTAACAACTAGGCATAATTATATGGGCTTCTTCTAGGAGTAACTCTAGCTAAAGACTTAAATCCTCCTAAGCTCAAGATTCCAGGATATTCTCTTATTTCACTCCAACATATCCATAACAACTCCTTGCCAAAACAAAATCATCTCAAGACAATTCTTCAAAGAGAAATAAGGATTCTGGATGACTTTCAGTAGCCCTCGTTTTTCCATGTGCTGAGTGTAATATTCCCAATTTTCCACAGGATATTTGGAATATTAAAGTTCTTAATTTTCATAATTAATTAAGTAAATAAGAGGGTGCAGGGACCCACAAACCCCATAGATGAATAAAAACCACTTTTGATGTGTGTATGTGGATATTTCAGATCTAGATCTACATTGTGGAGTAGTGGAGCAGCCTCTGGAGGTGAAAGGAGTGAAGATCATGTCTCATTAATGAGAAAGATCATGGAGGGTGAAGCAGTCAACTAAGATCATGGAGGGAATCAAATGTAAGATCATAGAGCATTCATGATGAGATAATGGAGGAAGAAGTGCATTTAATGCACATATGATAGAGAGGGTGATCATTACATGCATACATGATGGAGATCATGGAGAGACAACAAAGTAAACATGGAGGCCTATTTACACATGCACAACGCAGTTATGAGGTGGGCCAAGATATGGGAAGGTTCATAACCTATATAAAGAAGATGAAGGCACAATATAAAGCAAACTTTAGATTATTATTTCTGATCTGCTTAGATCTGGATTTTTCATGTGATATTACTATGCATGCTTATGCTATTTAGCTAAGTCTGCAATGTTGTTTAGCACAGGGTGTTCCCGAGCAGGAATCCCACCCTTACCCACGGGGGACTTCGAGTGCCTACTCTGGGAAGGTATTCTGAGCTCATATTCATCATCAGGAATTGGTGCAACACTATTCCTACTCTCTGCAGAACACATACATTCAGAAATTATGCATTTCTGAAGGAGGGTTTGAGAGGAGGAGGTTGTCTTTAGTATTTCAGCTGAGGAAGCAGTGAAGTGTTCATCCTTTCACTTTGTGCTTCAAGATTAGCCTTCCAGTGCTTCAGATCTGTATAAGGAATCATTCCATCCATCATACATTCCCAGCATCAACAATTCCATCAGGAATTGCGTTGTCTAGTCTTGCAGATCCAAGGGAGAAGGGAAGTTTCTAGCACTTTAGCTAGAAATCCTATGAGGGACCATTACCTCACCTTTTCATCACTGTTTCCATTAGCCGCAGGCCTATTTGCTGCATTTTACATCAGGCTTAATCATCTCCCTCCCTTATAGCACAATTTTTCTAGCAGTTGCATATTGAGTTGCTGCATTTTGAGGAGTAGGAAGAAGAGACAAGATCTCAAGATTATAGCTTGGAGATCTGGAGAACGGATTGGCCCTTCAAGCTTAGATCTGTTTGTATCACATATTGCAGCCATCTTTGGATCAGATCTAGCTTCAGATCTACATAACCCACCCGTTAAGGGATCAAACCCTAGGAAGGGTGAATTTCCAATCTTATAGATTTGGAATTTCCTTTCTGGGTTATCTTAGGTTTCCATCATAGTGCCCGAATCTTGAATCTTGGCATCATTAGAGCTCCTAAGCTCCATAGATCTGCATTTCCCTTTCAGCCAACAGCTATAAGATCATCATCAACTGAAGGGACAATGCAATATCGCTTCCAGAAGCTCTCCAATTGCGTAGTGCCTGTTTTTGCATGTTTTTAGGGTCATTCTAGATTATGTATTTAGCTTGAGTGCATATATTTTATGCACTGTTGTATCTAAAATCCATCTCCTATGAATTAAATGGCTCATTTATTCTGTTTATATCTATGTTGTTAAATCATTTATGTATACTTGTTTCAGTTTCAAATATTGTGTTTGTGTATCAATGCATTATTCCATTTTGGGATATTACAGTGGTATCAGAGCATAATCTTTGGCTCAGCTTGTGGAAATTATTAACATCATAAGAAAAAAAGATAGTAGAGATCTACTATGGAGGGATTAAGTTTTGCCTTATCTTTATTTAGAGATATGAAGGATCTCTCCAAAGAGATCATTGAAACAAGAAGAGAAAGGCAAAGAGAAACCTCAAGAAGGTTTTTGAATGAGGAAGGTCCCAATACTTCTTATCAGCAGCAAAG
The DNA here is from genome assembly GCA_034641835.2 of Pinus albicaulis. NCBI lineage: Eukaryota > Viridiplantae > Streptophyta > Pinopsida > Pinales > Pinaceae > Pinus > Pinus albicaulis. The sequence continues at coordinate 131,481 of JAXQQM020083248.1, forward strand.
AAGATCAGAGAAGCAAAGAGCTTCACATTATTCCACTAGATCCACTTTATTTGATAAGAAAGAGGAATGGTCTGAATATGAAGGAGGGTTGGGGTATGAGACCCTAAGTAAATATCTGTCTGAGTACAAAGCACAACCTAGAGCTTTGAAGGATAATCTCTCTCTCCAACAGTTTTTGTAACTCAAAGAAGAGAGGAGATCCAAAAGCAACAATAGAAGAAAGAGGCATAGAGGCAGTTTTTGCCTACATTTGATGGATCTTCCACAAGAACACTGAGGGCTTGGAGGGAATAATTAGCCACCTTCTTTCTGCAATGTCCTATAGCAGAAAGAGAAGTTGTGGAGTTTACAGCATTGCACCTAGAAGTTGAAGCAAGAGATTGGTGGTTCAGTCATTTGTCTTACATGAAAGTGTTTGCTTATGTAGATTTTATTCTAAGACTGAAGAAGAAGTATGTTAGACAAAAATCAGAGACATCTCACATAGTGACATCTCCCATTATTAAGGAGATAGTGCATGAAGAGCCCAAGGAAGATGTCCTCACTATCACCAAGGAGGAGGAGCCTCTACCAGCTGCAGATGTACTTACATCAAGAGGAGGATCACTTGTTTCTTGGAAAGATGGTCTTGATTTCTTGACATTTGGAGCCCCATGCATGATTCATGAGATGCATGAGGAGTAGACATATAATAGTACTGGTACAGTTGTAGAAGAGTAGCCATCATCATTACTAGAAGTTGGAGAGACCATGGCACCGGTTGGAGGAACTCTCGTGGTTTTGCAAGATGTTCCCAAATATAAGTGGATCAAAGGTTTGCAATCATTTCCATCTCATATTGTTTTAGTACCTCTTATTGAAGCTTGTGGGGACATGCCATCAGGGCCATTACATGACCAAGGATTAGAATTACATGCTGATTTGAAGCAGCAACCTATCACTACGTAGAGGACCCTTGATCTGATCAAAGAAGAGATGAAGAGCTATCCCAGTTCATCATTGTTGAGCTACATTCAACCATTTGAGTTGGAATGTAGAGTTTCAGAAGATGGGATGAGTACAATCCTATGTACAATGGCTGGCTATGCGTTCAACATTGTACCTTGCTATGAGACAACAGATACAATGTTGTTAATGAGCAATAGTGATGAGAAGAGGACTAATTCATTGGTGGAGCATTGCAATGGAAGCTTCATTCATGAATCATTGGAGAAACAGATGATAGATGGTAGACATCTTGAGATGGGAAATATTTTCCCCTTTCAAGATGACACCTTCTTAATGAGCATATCATAGCTCGAAGATAAACTTCTACCTATAGCATATTCAGAACCTTATGGGTTTTGAAGGGCCAATGATGACAAGATCTCTTAGAGAGATATCAATGGAGGTGCACTTCAACATTTCATGGAGTGAAAATTTATTCAGTTGGAGGAATTTGGTATTCTACAATGGGAGGATACCAAGATTGAGCTTGGCATGATTCATCATCCACATGGGGATGAATGAATCTGGATGAGGAGCAGGAGGTCTCCTACAAAGACTGCATCATTACCTCTCCGAGTCTTGGGAAATCCTAGAACAAAATCTATACTCACCATGTCCCAAGGCCTGTCTGGAATAAGCAAGGGAGTGTACAATCCTGCATTCTGGCTCCTTCCTTTAGCATATTGACAGATTTTGCAATTTTTCACAAAATTATCCACTTCTGCTCTCATCTTAGGCCAGTAATAGAAGTGACTCAGCTACTCATAAGTTTTATCAGTACCAAAGTGTCCAGCAAATCCACCACTATGCTTTTCTTTGATCAAATTTTCTCTCATGGAAAATTTTGGTACACACAGTTGGTTTCTTCTGAATAGTAAGTCCTCCTGCAAGAAATAATCCAGCCATTGGCTTCTATTTGTTAAAACAGGGTTACAACATGCCTCAAATGCTTCTTTAAAATCTGGATTTGTTTTATACAACTCTTTGAGAAATTAATTTTATCAAAACTTTCTTATAAAGAGAGTTGTGAAGTAAAATGATCTAATATGATTATTCCAAATATTTATTAAGAATTATCAGGATTTCAATATTAAAAAAATTATATATCCTTCAAATTCAAATGAAATAATAAATAGTTCCTTGAACATGTTGCAAATTTTGAAAACAAGGGTTGGTTGGTTGCTTATCTCAGATATGCATAATCAAGTTAATTAAGATTTGCACACAAAACAAAATAGAAATAAGAAACAAACTTTGAAAGAAAAATAAATAATAGATGATGATGAACCTATAAACACATACCTGGAAGAATTTTGATTCTAAGTTTACCTCATGAATCTTCAATTTCTCCCATATTTTCTCAAAATTTACATAAGTTCAACATCACCTTCTTATTTTAATATAAAATACTAAGTATTCGATTTTTTCAAATTGCATCCTTTCCAAAATTACATCAGAATACAAGAGTGGTAAAAATGAGTTCTTAGAATTACTTGTAAATCAAAAATTGTCAAGTGGCAGAAAAATCTTGGAATTTCTTCATGTATGATCAATGTTATGAATTTTGAAAACCAAAAATATTGAAGGCTTTGACAAATAAGTATAATCAGATAATTCAAGAGCTTCTAAAATTCTCTAGGCTACTTTTCTATAATTGAAATGGGATGCCCAAAAGAAATTGGATTCATTACTTGTTTGATTGAAAATCTGAAATATTGAAATAAATGCAAACATAAAAGAAAATTAATCTATTCCCATTTCTAACTAAATGGAGGAAACATGACTACGTATAGTCATACTTCCAATGAAACCATGTAAGCATTTTAATTCCTACATGTATGTACATGTCAAACATTAGCAAAAATGAAAATATAGTTAAACTACAAAAAATAAATCTGAAAGCAGAATGTATCTTTATTGTTAGTAGCTTATTCATCATTACCTTCTCTTGAAATATCCTTTCGAACTGAATCTTAATTGGATCATAGAAATCTGGATGGATTTCCATTGTTGAGTAGGAGAGGTTTAAAAGAGAAGACGACAGACCAGGTTGTAAAAATGATCTTTCATAAACAATGGCCTGTGTGATTTTGTTAGTGTTATGTTTAAGTGCTAAATTATTAACAATATTCCGTGAAGGAAAACTTTCCAATTTTTTTTCAAATGAGTCAATGAAAAACAGATGGAAGTGTGTTAGATTCAATAGAATATTATTAATTGAATTATATTGCTAGTCATAAAGTGAAAATAAACTCTCTTTTTGGCACTGTTGTTGAGAAGTAAGAAGTAATTGATAAGGAATGAACACCAATTGAAATTGGAAGTTTAATAATTTTTTATATTCACAATTATGATTTGAAACTTCATTTTTCCATTGAGGTAATGCATTAATTGAGTGTTCAAAATTGAGCTGCTCAATATGCCAGCACAGAGTATCTAAAAATCTAGGACCAAAAACACAAAATAAATCTAAAGTTAAAAATAAATGATGAAATAATAACGAAATTGAATCATAGTTTACACTAGTGTTACAATTATTGTTATAGCACAATTGGGACTAACTTAAAGTAATTTCCTCTTCACAAGAATTTGGCATAATAATGCAATTAGAATGATTGTTATTACCCACGAGTGAATTAGAGAGAAGGATGTGATTCTGAATAGGAATGTGAGCTTGATCATCATATAAATCATAGATTGGAATGGTTTCTGGAATGCTGAAATCATAAGTATGATTATTTGCTTGAAAATGAGAACTATTTTAAACAATTTCTAAATTAGATTGTTTTTCATTTTCGCATGTGATTAGTAAGTATGATTATTTGCTTGAAAATGAGAACTATTTTAAACAATTTCTAAATTAGATTGTTCTTCATTTTCGTATGTGATTAGACTTTGATCATGAGGATTAAATTGTAAAGAAGACAAATCAATATCCTCAATGTCAAAGTAGCTATCATAAATGATTTCAAGACATTCATTAGAACTCCCTTCGATATTATTCAATGTATCAAAACAAGAAGGAATACTAAGTTCATGTTCATTAATTTCAGAAGAATGATCATTAATTAATTCTCTATCCTAATCGAAACTAATCGAAATTTTATTTAGCTCACCCTCTCTGTTTTCTAAAACATCTTTATCTTGAAGAGAGAAAATTTTCTATTAGAAAAATTATCAGGATAAAGAGAAAAATATGAATCTGAAACAATGCATTTGAAATTGTCTCTATTTGAGCACTCTGGTGCACTTTCTTCATTGTAATTTTCAAATTTAAGATCATTTACATGGCTACTTATGCTTTCTTGAAGAATGTTGCTTTGTTGATATGAATTTGGAATTTTCTCATCATGAAAGAATTCATAAATTTGTACAACAGATTGCATATTATTGGAAACTTTAATCGTTGCTGGTACTTGCCAGATTATGATATGTTTTTCCGACTCTAATGCATACTGATTTTCGGATTTCAAAGCAGTATCTTCTTCAATATTGCTGCTAATATTTTCTTGCAATTTATCAGTGAAATTTTCCAAGCTTCGTGACTGAGATTCATGGACATGTGAAGGTGCACCTTGATCTTTCTCAATACAATAAGAAATGTGCAAATATTGTGTTGATCAACGGTTGTCACTGATGTCAACCCAAGCAGCACCAGGGGCTAACCCAATATTGCATGGGAATTTTGACCTACCAAATTAGTATATTCTGGGTCAATAATTATTTTGATGGCTTCTACTTGTCGAGATGTTTCCATTGATATATGGTACGCCATGTAATTCTTCACGGTTTGAGAGACATTCATGTTTGAAGTTTGTACCCCCAATTAGTGGGCTAAAACCCCATGGGGTTGGGGCATGGGTCATTGAAAAGCCATAATTAATATTTTTTTAGCTCCTAAAATCCCTCCCACGTTCACTTGTTGAAGCCCCTCTCAACCTAAGCATTTATATAAATTGTGATCCTCATTTCCTCCTTATGCAAGGGATTTCTCCATCAGAAACAGGTCATCGTGGAATTTTCACTCTATCCTTTTTCTACGAAGGTTCAAAAGCTAAAATTGTTATGAGGTGAAGCTGAAATATTGAGGAAGATTCTGTAAAAATTTCAGATCAAGGTACGCAATATTTTTGGAGATATGATCTGTGGAAGTCAGGGTTTTTGCAGGCTCCTAAAATTAATCTGAAAGAAGTGACCTTGGTAAAATCGTCATAACTCTCTCTCTGAGTATCGGATTGGAATTTTGTAAAAATTGATAGACAGAGCATAGAATTTGGTTTTCTCTCTATCAATTTTAGATTGGAATTAAGAAATAGTGACACGTAGCGTGCCGTACAAGTTTGCTTTGCTGAAACAGTCCATAATTAGGGCATTGTGGGAGATTGGGTATAACTCTCTCTTGAAGAATCCAAATTGGGTCAGACCTGTGGCACTGGAAAGAAAACTCATAGGAATACTACAGGACCAAAAATCAGATATTGAGGATTTGAAATAACAGAGATACACTAGATTCAATATCAAGCTCCTAGAAGGCAAGAAAAAGCTAGATCATGTGTTGTCAAGGGTTGCAAAGGACCAAACTTTCTATGGCAGCAAAGAAAAGCAAGTTGTAGCAAAAGGTAGCATGACAAGAGCAACAACCAATGTGCATAACAACAACAATAATTTCATCATATGAAGTCTACAAGTGGGCAGCACTGCATACAATCATTGTAAAGGTATGATTGTACTAAGTCATTGTAAATACATTATTGTAAAACTTGTACTAGTGTCTATCTGCCAAGGGTTGAAGAGGCAGTGTTGGGAGGTCTAGGATCATCATTAGGTGGTTGTGTCAAATTTGGGGTTATGGTCTAGTATATATTCTTCTTCTACATCATTCTGTATCATTGTAAAGTGTACCATTTTCCCTGCTACGGGAGTCCATTCTTCTTTTATTCTTCTATAGGGTGGCAGGGTGGTACTAGGGTGAGTTGTAGCTCATTGGGTGTTGGGGCATCCGTTCAGTTGACTATTGAAGAATATTGGGTGTTGGAGCGTCCATCCAGTGGGAGCTGGAGAAGAATGCTTTTCTAGATTCTATGAAGTTAGAGCTTTATTTTCAATTGGAGTTGAATAATAAAGAATTATTAGAAAATCATTAGGTGCTTTTTGTCCCGAAGTGGGTTTCCACCTTAAAATTTGTCTGCATTTGTGTTCCTCTTATTTGCTGCTATCATTGTACAAACAATAATAATAATTGAATATTAACTAATGCTCTAATTGAAAGGAATACTGATTCACCCCCCCCCCCCCCAATCTCAGTATTTCCAACAATTGGAATCAGATTTTGGTTCCTTCAATAGCAGTTTAATAGCTGGAAGGAGGAGATGGAGCATACCAAGAATGGTGTACCTCTATTCAATGAAAATAATTATGCACTCTGGAAAGGAAGAATGGAGGTCTATCTCTTGGTGCAAGGTTACGAAGTATGGGACATAGTTCAAAATGGATTTACATCAATCGCAGATGAACAAGGTAAGAAGAATTTGGTAAATTATGCAAAAGCAAAGAATATTATTATCAGTAGACTTATTGAATATGCTTATCATAAGGTGTTGGGTTGTAAAATTGCCAAAATTGTATGGGACGAGCTTGAGAATATATATGCAGGTGACTCAAACGTCAAAGAAGCAAAGCTTCAAATCTATAGAGAAAAAATTGAGCAACTCAGAATGAAAGAAGATTGCAACATTGCTGCATACTTCCAATACGTTGCTGAAATAACCAACACTTTGGAAGGATTGGGAGAGCCATTTGACAAGAAGACTATTATACGGAAGATTCTTAGAACGTTACCAGGGAGATTCAACCCAAAGGTATCGATCTTAGAATACAGTGCAAATATGGACAAACTTAGCAAGGAAGAATTACATGGAGTTCTCATAGCATATTAAATGAGACTTCATGAAGAAAAGGGTACTTCAAATCTAGGAACTGCGTTCGTTGCATCTAAGCAAACCAATAAGGACAAACAACCTTCAATTAAAATAACATGCACCTGCAAGTGTGAAGAAAAGGGAGATGATGGATAAGGTATTTCAGATGAAGAATATGCTTACTTTAAGAGAAAACTAAAACTTGGTAAGGGAAAATTCAAAGGTAAACTTCCATTGATATGTTTCGGTTGTGGTGAGGTTGGGCATTTCGTAGCAAAATGTCCGAACAAAAGTGATGGAAACTCGAAAGGAAAGAAAGGCTTTAAGAAATTCAACAAGCAAGGCAAAAAGAAAGGATAACAAAGGAACTGTCTCTCTAAAGAAGATAGCTCATCATCTGATGAAGAAAGTGACAGCAAAGAAGAAGCCAATGAGAAAGTATTGTTTATGGCCAAGCACAATAAACAAAAAGTATCAAACAATGAAGAAGAAGGGTTGATCATAGAAGAATTTTATGGGGAGGAAATCAAGCTTATAAAAGAGCTCAATGCTGAGAATATCTGTTCCAATACTTTTGAATAACAAGTTCAAGGTCTCAAAATTGAGGTGGAAGAACACAAATATATTGAAGAGTCACTTCAAAAGAAGTTGGAAGAAAGAAACCAAGAAAGGGAAGCATTAGAAGCCGAAGTAGTCTCGCTGCGTAAGGAAGTGAAGAAGGGAAAATTTTTCCAAAAATATGCCAACAGCTCAAGGGCATTGGAAGAACTCATCAACAATCAACGATCTTACAACAACAAAACTGGCCTCATTTACAAAGAAGAAGAAGCAAAACCTTCTACAACAAAATACAATGAACCTATGAGATCTGACATACATGTAGACTTCATTGGACAAGATTCGCAAGCACATCCTTGGAAGACGATTCGTCGACGAAGATTTTCATCCAGGTACCAACATATTTTTCATGGCTATTGTTATTCATGTGGAAAATTTGGTCATAAAGTTGTAGAATGTTGCACGTACCCTAGGAATCAATACAATACCAAGAGATTCTTCAAATATGAACCTCCCAGGGCTCAACGAAACATCAATAGATTTGAACATTTAAGAAATAATATGCAATGTTACAAATGTCAGAACTTTGGACACATAGCCAAAGACTGCATACTTGAAAATCCTCCAGAAGAATCTTTGAAGCCACAAAATGAACGAACATGGAAGAAGAAGAAGAATGATAATTGTGCTCTCGCTCTCAAGGCTAAAAAAAATAAAGATGTGTGGTATGTTGACAGTGGTTGCTCAACGCATATGACTGGAGATAGAAGGAAATTTGTATCTCTGAAAGAGAAGAAGGATGGAACCATATCCTTTGGAAATGATGGATCTTCAAATGTTATAGGATCAAGTACCGTCACTCTCGGAAGCAAGATGTTATAGCCAAGAATGTTCTATTGGTCGAAAACATGAATCAAAATCTACTCAGTGTTGGAAAAATGTGTGATTAAGGACACACAATGCTATTCAACTCCACAAAAAGTGAAATCAGGAAAGGTAGGTATGGTAAAATTGTGGCTACAGCAAGTCGAGCTCCAAATGTCATATATGTTCTGAATGAAGCAACTAAAGCATGTCTACTAGCTAAAGAAGATGAAAGCTGGTTATGGCACAAACGAATGGGTCACATAATCTTTGACAATCTTGTCAGGATAAGCAAAAATGAAGTAGTATGAGAAATGCCAAAAATCTCAAAACCTTCCAACACACTATGTGAGGCATGTCGGCATGGCAAGCAGACAAAAGTCCAATTTAAAACAAAAGGACACTTTGCATCACATCCATTGGAATTGATACATACTGATCTATATGGTCCTGTGAGAACAAAAGGCTTAGACAGAGAATTATATTTCATGTTAATGATAGATGACTATACCAGGATAACAGCTGTCAGTGTCCTAAAGAAAAAAATTGAAGCATTTGAGTGCTTTAATATCTACAAGGAGTTAGTTGAAAATGATTTGAAAATAAAGTGTTTAAGATCAGATAATGGTGGAGAATTCACTTCCAAATTATTTCAGCAATACTGTGACGAAAATAGAATAAAAAGGTAATTTTCAACAGCATGAACACCTCAACAAAATGGAGTTGTTGAAAGAAAGAACAGAACCGTACAGGAAATGGGTATAACAATATTGAAGGACTCAAAATTGGATGAAAAATTCTGGGTTCAAGAAATTGATACGACAGTCTTCATTATCAACTGAAGTCTTCTCAGAAATAATTGCAACAAGACTCCATATGAATTATGGAAAGGAAAACCAACTAATGTAAAATATTTCAGAATCTTCGAAGCAAATGTTATATCAAAAGAGAAGATCAAAATTTGGGTAAGTTTGAATCACGTGTTGATGAAGGTATATTTGTTGGTTACTCACACAAAAGAAAGACCTATAAATGCTATAATCTAAGATGAAAACAGATAGTGGAGAGCATAAATGTTACATTTGATGAAGATGGTGTTCTAGCGAGTAATGATGAGGATCTAGAATCTTTGAAACTTGAGACAGAGGCTGAAAAAGACACAGATAAAATTGTAGAACAAGAAGCAACTATCAATGAGGAAGAAGTAAACAATGATCATCAAGATATACCAGAACAACAACAACAAGCTCCTCCAAGGAGAACAAAAGAGTGGATTCAAAAGAACCATCCATCAAATCAAATCATTGGTGACATAAATGAAGGTCGACAGCTTCGTTCATCACAACAAGCTCACGTTTCTTTTCTAGCAACCTTTGAGCCTAGTAGTTTTGAGGAAGCCAACTAGAATGAACATTGGGTAGCAGCTATGAATGAAGAATTGGATCAAATTGAGAAGAATAACACCTGGGAATTAGTTCCACGACCAAAAGATAAAAATGTCATTGGGACTAAATGGGTGTTCAGGAACAAATTGAATGAAGATGGGTAGGTTACTAGAAACAAAGCAAGATTGGTTTGCAAAGGCTATGCACAAGTGGAAGGAATTGATTTCGACGAAACATTTGCACCAGTTGCCAGAATGGAAGCCATCCAAATGTTTCTTGCCTATGCATGTTCAAGAAAAATCAAAGTCTACCAAATGGATGTTAAGTCAGCATTTCTGAATGGAGAATTAGAAGAAGAAGTTTACATCGAACAACCTGAAGGTTTTCTACTATCACAAAAAGAAGACTATGTCTGCAGGTTAAAGAAGGCTCTATATGGTAAAGTACCAATGTATTTTTTAGTAGTAATTCTATCTGCCCATAAGGCATTGACTAACTTCTTATTCCAAGTCTTTTTATTGTCTTCAAGTAACCTTTTGATGATATTTAAAGGGCTCTTGTTTGAGAATTCAGCTAGGCCATTACCTTGAGGGTAATATGCAGTAGAATGACCTAAGGTAATATGGTATTTGTGGCAAAAGTCAATCATTTTCTTGGATTTGAATTTTGTTGCATTGTCAGTAATTATCTTTTGGGGACATCCAAATCTTGGAAGAATGTTTTTTTTAGGAAGGAAATAATGACAGTATATATGGCTTGTCTGGAGGGTATGTCTTCAATCCACTTGGTAAAATAATCAGTGGCTATCAAAATCCACTTATGTTGGCCTGAAGAAGGAGGGTGAATTTCACCAATGAACTCTAAACCTCATTGTTGAAATGGAATTTCAGTTGAAATAGGCTTTAATGGGAGGGGTAATAATTTCTTCTTACCCTCAAAAATTTGGCACTTATGACATGAAGTTACATACTTTTTGACATAAGAAAACAAAGTAGGCCAGTAAAAACTAGCTCTCAGGATCTTATCTGTTGTAGTTTTACAATATAAGTGTCCTCCACAGTCACCTGCATGAAATTATTAAAGTATTTTGTTAGCTTATTAATTTAATAAACAATTTAATAAAATCCCACTATGATCTCTCCAAAAGAGGAAATTATCTAAAATACAAAATCTAACTACTTTAAGCTTTAAAAATTTGGCTTTGGTTCTTGACAATCCAGGAGGAGCTTGTAAGTTTAGGAGTACAAATATGATATCTGTATACCAAGGTGGGTTTGAAAATGCCTCACTGATCGTTGGAGTCGTCATCTCTTCCTGATCATCTACTTGGGCAATAAAATTTATGACTAGGGCATTGCAGTTAGATTCAACCATAAGTCTGGCTAATCCTTGACCTTTGATGAGTTTTGTGGGTCTTATCTCTATGTCATATTCTAAGATAGTGGCAATACACTTACCTGTTCTTCCATCAGGACCATCCTGAGTAAGAATGTCTTTAACTACAGAATTTGGGACATAGGCAATGATATGAGAATAGAGAATATAAACTTTGAAGTCTTTAATGACCTTAACCAAAGCTAGGGCTTGTTTTTCCATAGTGTTGTACTTAAAAAGGGCATCTATAAGGGTCTTACTGAAAGAATCTATGGGTTGTTCAAATCCTTGGTCATTTTTCTGCAGTAAAATTGCATCAATGGTGTGTTCTGAAGAAAATGAAAAAAATATGAAATCTTTCTTAAAGTCAGGACTTATTAGGACTAGAGTTTTGGTTAAGGCTTGTTTGATAGAGTAAAATGACTGTTTAGCCTCAACAGTCCATTTGAGAACTGAATCTTTTTTAGCATGTTATTTAGTTCTCTAATTGTCTCAGGTAAATTAGATATGAATCTTCTTAAAAAAAATTAATATTACCTAGAAAGGCTTGTAATTCTTTGATGTTTCTTGGTGGATTGATGTTCAGAATTGCTTTTATCCTAGCAGGATATATCCTGATTCCTTCTTTAGAAATTATGTGTCCAAGTAACTTGCCTTCTTCTAATCCAAATAGACTTTTCTTAGGATTTAAAGAGATGCCAAATTTCCTGCACTTAATAAAAACTTGTTTTAAATTATCCAAGTGTTCATTATTAGTTTTGAAAAACACAGTAATTTCATCTAAGTAAATTACTAAGAAATCATGTATTTCCTTTGAAAAAGCTATGTCCATAGCCCTTTGAAAGGTTTCTCCTGCATTCATTAGACCAAAAAGAATTTTCACATACATAAAAGTGCCCCAAGGAGTAGTAAATGTCGTTTTAGCTTGAACTTATTTTTGGACTAAGATATGGTTGTATCCTGAAAAACCATTTAAAAGTGACATCCTATAAGAGCCTACTACCCTTTGTAATATATGATCCATTTTAGGTAAAGGGTAATTATCCTTCAAGGACATTTTATTTAGATTCCTAAAGTCAACACATAATCTTATCTCTCATGTTTTCTTCCTTGTTGGAACTAGGTTGGAAACCCAATTAGAAAATCTGATTAGTGCAATGCTCTGTGCATCATACTTTCTTTTCACTTCTTTTTCTATCAAAGGTAATAAACAAGGTTAATTCTTCTCAACTTTTGTTTAAATGGATTCTGATATTCTTTTATTGGAATTTTATGTTGGATTATGCTGGTATCATAGGATTTGAGATCCTCATAACTCCAGGCAAAAACATCTTGATATTCCTTTAAAAGAGTAATGTATTTTTCCTTTTCTTGTTGAGGTAATGTTTTGGAAAGTTTGATTATTTTGGGTTTTAACTCTTTTCCAATATTGAATGATTCTATATCAGATCTAACTCGCTCTATTTTTGGTTTTCTAGCTACATCATTTGAGTCAAAAATATGTTCTAAGGGAGTTAAACCTTTAGGTAAGAAATTATCCTTAAGATTTAATATGTCTGATTCATCATCAATAATTTCTTCAATCTCTACTTTCTCTAAGCTATCTATATCAGCTTGACTATATCTAGTTGGTTTATCAAACTTTATTCTATTTACATCTAGGTTATTTAAATCTATTTCACAATCTAAATCATGATTTATAGTACAATCTGTGTCTATCTTATAGTTCTGAAATTCACCTTGATTGTTCGTAAACTTATAAATTTTTTCATCTTGAGAAAATAATTTCCAATACTTAAGATTGTCTGGAATTATTGGCCTATGTTTGACTTCAGCAGTATATTTGTGATTAGGTTGGAAAGGTAAATTGCATGTACTAGCAAAGGTTGCTAGACAGTGAGTTTGTATATTTTGTTTTCTAGGTACAACAACAAATTTTCATTCCAATAAATCATCAGTTAAATCTATCACAGTGTCTTTGTATCTGCTTAGTCTAGGATGGTAAATAGAATAATCTCCATTTACTTGTTTTATGATCAACTCTGAATCTCCCATGATTAAATTTATTTTTCCTCCTGAGTTCCTAATGATTTGGAGTCCTAGAATGAGGGCTTCATACTCAGCCATATTATTGGTACATTTAAAATTGAGGCTGAAAGTATGGCCTTCTGAGTGATTAGTCTCCATGTTGGTTATCCAAAATCCTGCTCCTAACTTATTTATTGAACCATCAAAATCTAAATGCCATAGAGATTCATGAAAAATATTATCATTGTTTGGTGTTTTATTTTTCTCTACTAGTTTAGTTTGGATTTCATTAGTTTCATAGTTGCATAGGATAAAAGAATCAAGGTCAGTTGGTGTAGAGTAAATTGGGTAATTTATAGATCTTTCTGCACTACTGACCATGTACTTCATCAATGTTTCCCTATATAACTTCTTAGGCTGGCCAAAAACTGATATAGTAGCATAAGACATGTCCAATTGCAAAGATCCTTGTAACTTTGCTCCCCATGAGCGAGAAAGTAACATTCCATATTTAGGTGTGATATAAGCTACTACAATTTCCATTAATATACTCTTACCAGGATACTGAACTAGTGTTACACACAAATCTTTGATTAAACCTAGGCATTTAACTTTACTTGAATCAAAAGAAAACAAATCTTTGTATGGCCTTGTGGTTTCTAGATTGAAAGTTTCCATTGTGGCTTTAGGCATTAGATTATGGGAATCTCCTGAATCTACCATGGCATTATGTAAAATTTGATCATGAATGGTAAGACTGATATAAAATGGAGGAACTGCTCCATCTGCATGTTTTCCATTCACGTTTGGTCCAAAAATCAACTCTGGCTAATCATCATTTAGATTTATGGAATCTTCTCCATCATTCATATTTAATGTTTCAGTTATGGTTGATTTATATAAGTCATGTTTTACCAATTCAGTCAAAGGAATTGGTATTTTAAGCTTTGTGATTTTTTATTGTATGTTGAATGTAGGTTGAGTTTTACTGATTTGAATCAATTCTTCTTTAGTAACTGTAGTTTGAGTTGGTTTGTCTTGTTTTTCTACAGTTATTTTTTCATTTTCAAGTGTTTTGACATTCTCTGTTTGTGTTTCTTGTGTTTTACTTCTCCTAACTTTCTTTTCAGGGATTGTGTGTGAAGCATTATATTTTCTTTCAGACTTACAATTATCAGTAGATGTTTTTGAAGTAGCAGTTTTTGGATCTATTGATTTGGGATCAGCAGAGGGTATTTTAGAATCTAAATTTGTTGTTTTAACTGAATTAAAAGCTTTATCAGCAGTATATTTCTGTGAACCTTTTGTAGCTTGATCAACTTCATCAATAATATCAACAATTTTAGGGCTTGATACATTTTTAGGACTAGAAATGTTCTGGGAAGAACTAGAGTTTTGCTTATTTTCCCATGGCAAAATTTGCAGAAATTTTGTTTTGGGAGCTTCTACTGTTTTCTGATTCTGAGTTTGTGAAGTTTCTTGATATAAGACTCATTATTTTTCTTATTTATAAGGTTATATTGACTGTGTATTTCATTTATAGCATAATCATAACCTTGTTTATCATCAAAGGATTCACTAGAATCTAATTTGAGTTGTTGGAGTTCAATAATTCTTGATCTTCCTGAGTGAGGAAAATAGTATTATTATCATCTATTCCCATTAGATTTATTGTATCCTCATCATCATCATTATTCTGAGAACTTTCAACATAGTTCTCTTGGAATGAGGGCCTTATTGTTTGGTCTGGGGCTGTTCTTTTGCTTTTCCAAAATTTGTGTTTTTTCTAAAATTGGGATTTCTGATTTGTTTTTGGTTATCCCACTGAGATCTCCTCCATATGTTTTCTATATATCCATCATCCTATCTAAATTTTTAGCTAACATATCTATTTTTTTGTCTAAATTGGCAGTTTCTTCTTTAATGGTCACTCTTCTTTCATTTCTGAGTCTAGTTTTTTTGGCTAAGATGTTTACTTCTACACTAAAAGCGTATGTTTGCATTTTTTCTAAGATGTCTGCATCTCTTTCCCTTAATTGGTAAGCCATATATGCATCAAATCCATCAGGGAATTTGAGCAGAACAGAATAAGGAGTGGATTTAAGATTTGTAGGGATAGAATTATAGACACTATTATACCTAGTGCAGTAGTCTTGGATTGACTCATTTGGAGCTCTTTTCATGGAATCAATTTCAGACAATATTTGGAGGGGATTCTTTTTCTTTTCTCATTTATTTAAAAACAATATATGAAACACAGCTAAATCAGTTACACTACCAACAGCTATATCTTTAAACCACTTCTTAACTTCTCCTGTCAAAGTTTGTGCAAACAATCTCATTTGAACATCTGAGTCATCAATCTCATAAATTTCAAAGAAGTCTATCATCTTAGTAATGTGTTGTTGAGCAGTATATTGGGTAGTGCCATCAAACAGTGGTATTTTATTTTAATAGTCTTGAGGCATGTCATCAAGCTGTTGTGGTAAAACTAGGGGAGAATATCTAGTAGCCATATCTTGAAGCTTAGCTTGGCTAGGAGGTAAAGTAGAACTGCTTGGAGCTATGCTGGAAATGATAGCTGATGAACTCAAAATTGTAGTTGAAGTGTTGGGAAATGAAACTGGAATGTATATGGAACTACTAGGAAATGAGGATGATGTGTTTAGGAAATCAAAAGGTGAGCCGATGGATATAGTGGATGAAGTGAGAGGTTGAAATAGTACTCTAGGTTGTAAAGGTAATCTAGGGATAAATGGATCTGTAGATGAGCTGGTAGTGGAATTTATAAATGATGTAACAGCATACAGAGATGAATCTCTAGCTGGTATTATATTGGTATGCAACTGAGAAACTGAAGGTTTGTTTGCATAGGTTAAAAATTGAGCTAATTCAATAGCTTCATCAATATCTTTGAGAATAGTAAGATTTAAGTCCTTCAATTTTAGTCTGATCTTGAATTTTCTGTGATTTAGAATTTGTTGTAATATTGTTCTGTTTTGTATTCAAGAATGAAGAGAAAACAGGGTATAAAACAGTAGTTTTAAGATCACTTTCAGATTTTCTTCTAAATAAAGAATGCTCAAATTTCAGATCAAAATTAATATCTTGCAGACTTACTAACTCTTGTGGTAATGAATTGACTATTTTTAATGATACTTCAGCTTCTAAATCTTCTAACTGTTTTTTATTTTTTACTAATTCATTCTGGGTTGTCTACTATAACTGCAGGCTGAGGATCCAGGTTCGACCTGGTATAATAAACTTTCCTAGAAGCCAGAATTACTGTTTTCAATATACACAACTTATAAAAACAATCTTAAAGTAAAAGGATATATAAAAATATTTTCTTTAAGACTAGTTTTAAGACTGAGGATTGGTTATTCCCCAATATGGTCGCTAGTAATGTTATCACTCTATTAATTCTCAAGTTGTGTGATTTTGGTTTTTAGTCAAATAATACTAGAGGTAACCACAAACCAGCTTCAAACTCTAGGATCTAGCCTTCCTAGGGTTCAGAGAGGGCTCTCTCTTTAAAGTTTAACTTTGTTTTAATTTTTGAATATTAGGCAAGTTATGAAAGTGCAGTTTTGGTTTTTCTTTGGTAGATTTGGTGGGAAAAATCACTTAAAAGGAATCATAGTGGGAAATCTATTTGTCCGTTAGGCTATGGAGTCAAAATCAAGCAAACAGGACTAGGATCAAGGGCAAAAAGGTCAAATGTCTTCAGGGCAAGATAGATAACCCTTGGAGATCTTGGAAAGTTGTTTTTGTGAGGTAGTATGATCGGGAAAAGGGGCACTTAAGAATCCTTAAATCAGGAAAAAGAGGTATTAGGAAGAGTTCAAATGAGAGAGGGAGAAATTAAGGGTTCCCTACATTGGAAATCAGAGAAAAACATATAAATTATAACTAGTTAAAAACATGGTTCTTTTAACAAATCCTTTAGTAATACTCCTAGTTATACATTTAGATTTAGCATAAACATAAATGGATGCATGTAACATGTTAGCCACCTATAAAAAATTTTATACCAAAAGGTGGCTAAATCATTTTTGGAGTGTTGAGAATGCAGCAAGATGATGGAGCTTAGTGAAATGAAGTCGCCTTCACTAAGTGGGCCCGCAGGCAAATTCTGGCGCAAAGTCTATTTTTAGACTACGTCTATTTTTAGACATACGGAGCATAATTTGGGAATTCTACTTGGAGATTCTTGATGGATGCGACATGTCGGTAAAAATAGATGAGACCCTATTTTTTAGGACCCAGGCTATTTTTAGACTGATCTCCTAAAAATATGGAAGTCAAATATTATTTACCCTTAATAATATTTCGACTATAAACAGCAGTTTACTCTCTTGGCGCACTTCAGTTTGAGTCATGGAGGTGGCTCATGCAACTGACACAAGGAATCACGTGGTTCCTAGGGTTTGATGGCATCTCGCATGGTTGGCTTCAGTTAGACTTCAGTGGCAGAAGTTTTGGAGGAGTTAACGGGACAGATAGTGGAGTTGTGTTCTGTTTGTTTTAGTTGAACTAGTTGGGATTAGTTAACTAACTAATCAACTAGATATGAGTGGAGGAATTAAATAATATTTAATTCACTAAATATTAACTCATTAGTCAACTCAAGAACACTTCAGTTCACTACAGTGCATGATCAGTTCAGTGGAGACCAGTGGAAGAGGTAGATGAAAGGGTGAGTAAAGCTACCAGTTGGTAGATTGGTTTTGCATGAGATTTGCATTACACTTGGAGGAATTGTCCATGACAATTGCGCAGTCAAGGCAAGGGGATTCGAACCTTGAACCTCTTCATATACAGGCCATGATTACGCAATAGAGGCAAGGCAGTTAGTGGTGTGTTTTGAACCCGAGACTTGTTCAAAACCAAGCTAGATTGTGAGTAACTTCATGAGAGAGTACTGAGTACTTGTGAGGAGTATTTTACTTGTTTGGTTACTTGATTTCTCCATTATAATATACACAATAGCTGCGGGGTTTTCAGCTATAGGCTTTCCCCATACATACTGAGTTAATGTGTGATTGATTTGATGTGAGATCGCTTCTATTATTTCCGCATGTGACAATTAATTGTAGATGAGATTATGTGTTATGCATGCAATTTGAAATTGATGTGTAATCGGGTTAATCTCCATTGAATAAGTGATTTATTCAGCTAATTTCTACATGGTATTGGAGCAAGATTAATTGTCGAGATCTATTACGGTGATTGCAAACTTATTTCCTCGGACAGAGTCTGCATACGGGCCAGGAAGCCTCCGGATTCATCTTTCTTCGAAAAGTGAAAGGTCTGGTAAAAGCCCCTTGCAGTCAATCTCTGATTTGGAAATAATTTGTTCTCAAGTGTAGATCGGAAGCGATAGAGCTTGGAGTTTGGAATTCGAATTTTGCAGCAGCTTTGTTTTCTTGGTGCCAGTATTGAAAATGTCTTCTTTCAACGGTTTGCGACTCGAATATGCTCTTGAAGGCAATTCGAATTATGTTGCATGGAAGGATCGCATGGAAGCAGTGTTAGAAGATAATGGTCTGAAGGAGTTCGTAGATACGGATGTCCCAAAGCCCACTGATGCAGCTTTAGTCGATGCATGGCAAAAGAAGATAGCGAAATGTCGAAGGATCCTATTGGAGGGCGTCAAGGATCATATTGTATCCAGCCTGCATGGAAAGGCTACTCCATATTTAATGTGGAAAGCTTTGACGGATCTATTCCAGAGTAAGAGCGACCAAAGGAAGCCGGCGCTCAAAGATAAGCTCAGGAACATCAAGATGGAGAAAGGCGACAGTATCGCCAAATACCTCACGAAGTTCACTCAGTGCAGAGATGAGCCGGGAAGTGTGGGGGTGACTGTCGAAGACGAGGACATGGTCGACCTGGCTCTCCTTGGTCTTCCGAAGGCTTGGCACTCATATCAAGATAGTGTCAATGGTCGGGAGAAGCTGCCGGGATGGGAGCGCCTATGGGTGGATCTCATGCAGGAGGAGATAAGGAGGACTACTCGAGATGGATCTTCATCAAAGGGAGCCGATGAAGAAAACTGCGCTTTGGTGTCCAAAGCAAAGAAGGGGAAGGGTAAGAAAACCTCCCATTCTGGTGCTAAGGGCAAGAAGCAGGATATGGCGAAAGTGAAGTGTTTTCACTGCCATGATCACGGACATTATGCTACCAATTGTCCAAAGAAGAAGAAGAACAAGCAAGCGGGAAGATCTGCAGATGGAGAAGCCTTGGCTTCACAGTTCGAGCTTGAATTTTCACTGATCGCATGCTTGGTTTCAAGTGTGTTGGGATCGGTGTGGTTCTTGGACAGCGGTGCGTCATTTCATATGACGGGAGATCGGGATTTGTTCTCAGATCCGGAGGACAAAGATTTGGGTGTGCACATCGAGATGGGCGATGATGGTAGATACAGTGTGACTGGTATCAGTACCATATCCTTTCAGAGGGAGTCTGGTAAACCCTTTGTGTTGAAGGATGTCATGCATGTACCTGGATTGAAGAAGAACTTGATCTCTGTGGCGATGTTGGAGGATAAGGGGTATGATGTGGTCTTCAACGAAGGAAAAGCCTTCCTGCGCAGTAAGACTACTGGAGAGACCCGGAAGATAGGGGTTCGAACCAAGAACCTTTATCAGTTGCAGGTAGATGGCTGCGCAGCTATGGCATGTAAGGCGGGAGAAGTGGTGAGCCGGGATGATGAGGGCGAACTGTGGCACAGGAGATTGGGCCACCTTCACCATGGAGCTTTGAAGATTCTGCAGCAGATTTCTACTGGGCTTCCTAAGGGCACTCTTGCGCAGTCAGATCAGTGCAAGGGGTGTACTTTAGGAAAGTATGTGAAAGCCACCTTTCACGAGAAGGATAGTCGCGCCACGACGATCCTCGAGAGAGTTCACACAGACGTGTGTGGTCCTTTCTCAGTTGCTTCGACAGCAAAGCACAGGTATTATGTGATCTTTGTTGATGATTTCTCTCGAAAGTGCTGGATCTTCTTCATGCAGAAGAAGAGCGATACATTCGCGAAGTTCCGTGAGTTTAAAGCACTGGTCGAGAAGGAGTCGGGGAAGAAGGTGATTGCTCTAAGGAGTGATAACGGTGGTGAATTCATCTCGGCTGAATTCAAGGAGTTCTGCAGCGCAGAAGGGATTCGGAGAGAGCTCATCGCACCCCATAACCCACAGCAGTACGGGGTGGCTGAGCGGAAGAACAGAACGATCGTGGGTGCTGCACGGGCGATGTTGCATGATCAGGGCCTACCCCTTCACTTGTGGGCTGAGGCATGCAATACAGCAGTGTATGTGCAGAACCGTTGTCCTCACAAGGTTCTTGGCATGAGTACACCGTAGGAGGCTTATTCTGGCAATAGGCCTGATATTTCCCATTTGCGGATTTTCGGATCTCCTGTCTACATGCATGTGACGAAGGATGCGAGAAGGAAGCTGGATCCAACTGCTGAAGTTGGAATATTTGTGGGGTACACTGATACACCTCATAACCATCGAGTGTATGTGCCAGACAGTCGCAAGACTGTTGTGCGACGGGATATAAAATTTCAGGAGGAGAAAGCCATGCAGTGTTCGCTTGAGAGGGAGCCTACACTTGCATGCAGATGAGGAGCTGTTAGCTCCTAAGGAGGAGCTTCCGAATGTGGATCAGCCACAAGAGGAGGTTCAGGAGGTGGAAGAAACCACCCAGGCAGCGCCAACCATCAGAGGGCGCATGCGCACTACAGAAGCTGAGCGACCGGCTCGGGATGCAGAGAAGGTTGTAGGACCACCTACAGCACAGCGCAGACAGAGACAGTCACCGGATCGGTACACTGGATACATGGCTCTTGTGAGTCAATGTATTGTGACGGAGCCATCCTCTTTTGAGGAAGCCGTGGAGGAACCCGCATGGGTTGATGCCATGATCGAAGAATATGATTCGATCATCAGGAACAGTGCATGGGAGATTGTCCCAAGACCGGTTGGGAAATCAGTTGTAGGTTCGCGATGGATCTACAAGGTGAAGCAGGCGGCTGACGGGAGTCTGGAGAAGTACAAGGCGAGATTTGTCGCCCGTGGCTTCTCACAGATCGAGGGGATTGACTATGAGGAGACTTTTGCACCTGTCGCAAGGTACTCTTCCACACGGACGATCCTTGCTCTCTCAGCGCAGATGGGGTGGCACATTCATCAGATGGATGTGAAGACTGCGTTCCTCAATGGAGTTATTGAGGAAGAGGTGTACATAGAGCAGCCTGAAGGTTTTGAGATCTTCAGCAGTGAGTTGCATGTGTGCCGACTCAAGAGAGAACTGTACGGGCTGAAGCAAGCACCTCGTGCTTGGTACACTCGGATAGACAGCTACTTCACCGGGCTTGGATTCTCCAAGAGTGAGGCGGATCCAAACCTGTACCAGATTGTGGTGGAGGGGAAGCTGTTGATCATCGTACCGTATGTAGATGATCTGATTTTGACTGGCGATGAGCAGTTGATACTTTCATGCAAGGAGGATCTTGCACGAGAGTTTGAGATGAAGGACTTGGGCATCCTTCATTATTTCCTGGGATTGGAGATTTGGCAGCGCAGCGAAGGACTGTTTGTTTCTCAGGGCAAGTATGCCTGGGAGATTCCGGAGAGGTTCAACATGCAAGGCTGCAAGCCTATTGACACTCCTCTTCCTGGTGGTTGGAGGAAGGAGGATGCTACTTCAGCGGAGGTAGTGGATGCCACTGTCTATCGACAGTTGGTGGGGTCGCTTATGTATCTGGTCAATACACGACCCGATATATGCTATGCAGTTAACCAGCTTTCGCAAGCTATGGTTAAGTCTACCAAGCTCTTTTGGAAGGCAGGCAAGCATGTATTGCGCTATATCAGAGGCACATCGGGATATGGTCTATGGTACAGACAGGAGGATGGAGTGAAGCTTTCTGGCTTCACTGATGCAGATTGGGCAGGGAGTCCAACGGACCAGAAGAGCACTTCTGGAGGAGTTTTCAGCATTGGGTCGACAGCAGTTTCCTGGTACAGCAGGAAGCAGAGATCCGTGGCACTCAGTTCAGCAGAGGTCGAGTACATGGCAGCAAGCTTGGCTGCATGTGAGGCTATTTGGATGAGGAAGATCCTCGCAGGTTTGTTCAGGTTGCATTTGGAGCCTACAGTGATCTACTGTGATAACCAGAGCTGCATCAAGCTCTCGGCTAATCTAGTATTTCATGATAGGTCCAAACATATCGACATCAGGTACCATCATATCGTAGATTGTGTTCAGTGAAGAATCATGATGCTTTCATATGTTCCCACGGAGGATCAGGATGCTGACATCCTGAAGTAGGCGCTCACTAGGAGCAAGTTCGAATTCCACAGAGGCAGGATAGGGGTTGCAGATAATCCATATCTTGCTGAGAGGGAGTGTTGAGAATGCAGCAAGATGATGGAGCTTAGTGAAATGAAGTCGCCTTCACTAAGTGGGCCCGCAGGCAAATTCTGGCGCAAAGTCTATTTTTAGACTATGTCTATTTTTAGACATACAGAGCATAATTTGGGAATTCTACTTGGAGATTCTTGAAGTATGCGATATGTCGGTAAAAATAGATGAGACCCTTATTTTTAGGACCCGGGCTATTTTTAGACTGATCTCCTAAAAATATGGAAGTCAAATATTATTTACCCTTAATAATATTTTGACTATAAACAGCAGTTTACTCTCTTGGCGCACTTCAGTTTGAGTCATGGAGGTGGCTCATGTAACTGACACAAGGAATCACGTGGTTCCTAGGGTTTGATGGCATCTTGCATGGTTGGCTTCAGTTAGACTTCAGTGGCAGAAGTTTTGGAGGAGTTAACGGGACAGATAGTGGAGTTGTGTTCTGTTTGTTTTAGTTGAACTAGTTGGGATTAGTTAACTAACTAATCAACTAGATATGAGTGAAGTGAATTAAATAATATTTAATTCACTAAATATTAACTCATTAGTCAACTCAAGAACACTTCAGTTCACTACAGTGCATGATCAGTTCAGTGGAGACCAGTGGAAGAGGTAGATGAAAGGGTGAGTAAAGCTATCAGCTGGAGGATTAGTTTTGCATGGGATTTGCATTACACTTGGAGGAATTGTCCATGACAATTGCGCAGTCAAGCCAAGGGGATTCGAACCTTGAACCTCTTCATATACAGGCCATGATTGCGCAATAGAGGCAAGGCAGTCAGCAGTGAGTTTTGAACCCGAGACTTGTTCAAAACTAAGCTAGATTGTGTGTGACTTTATGAGAAAGTACTGAGTACTTGTGAGGAGTATTGTACTTGTTTGGTTACATGATTTCTCCATTATAATATACACAATAGCTGCGGGGTTTTCAGCTATAGGCTTTCCCCATACATACCGAGTTAATGTGTGATTGATTTGATGTGAGATCGCTTCTATTATTTCCGCATGTGACAATTAATTGTAGATGAGATTATGTGTTATGCATGCAATTCGAAATTGATGTGTAATCGGGTTAATCTCCATTGAATAAGTGATTTATTCAGCTAATTTCTACACGGAGCCTTCAAGAAACAAGTTTTATTGCTAAAAAATGTTATCTCTTGAAGACTCTTGAAGGCCTCATGCCGCTGTCCAAATTCTTCCCTACTGTGCCCATTTCACATTCTGGAATTCTGTTGATTTCATGAGAACACAATGCTGCAAAATCACCTTTTTTCCCTTTCCTCACTTGAAAAAAATAACCTTCGTTCTGCTCCCCTTTATTCCCCATAAAAATCCCTCATTATCATGTTTTTCCTTTTTCCCCTTCATCAAACCCCTTTGATAAGGTTTAAGACCCTTCTTTGCCTTATCAAAACCCTTACAACCATTGAAAAACTTGAAAATTTTCATAAAAAACACATTTTTGTGTTACAAACTTAAGCCTCCTTGGCTAAGTTTTAAACCACTTCCCCTCCACGTGCCTGCACCCTAGAACTAGGTGCTAGACCCACAAAGCACCAATCGCGTCGCAAAAAACCAAGCGCACAAGTCTTTTGGTTAAATAAAAGCTCCGATGCCGATTAGCCCTGTATATTGTAGCCCCCGATCATATTACATTTCATATAGACCATGGCCCCGCAGACGTGCGCCAAGCCATATTATAAATATATAAAATCATCTCGATGCCTAAACCTTTGTTTTTATTAATATTTTGGGTTTTGCAGGGTTTGAAAAGTTTTCCGCCGAAACAAATCTTAAATCGATCCCCATCGTCGATCTCATCTGCAGATTGACGGCCCACAAATCAATCGCACCGGTGGTCCCCACGGTCATTTACTGTTAAAAAACCAGAGCGATTTTCATCGCATCGCCTTTTAAAGGAAAGTTGTATTCCTCGTTTGGATGCAATCAATGCCATAGGCTGACACGTGGTCCTGAGAAGTTTGGAGATATCGCCCTCCCCACGCATTAAAGGTCGATTGTGGGCCTAGTGCGATATTGATGTATGCCGTCCGATCTGAGGCCGGCTCATCGGACGGTGATCGCACTCAAAGGAAGCTCGGGGGATAAATTAAGGTACGACGCATTTCTCAAAGCATCTCCGTCGTCGATCTGATCCGTAGATCGACGACCCACAATCAGTCGCCCGCTCCCCACGGCCACGACAGCAGCCAGTGGTCCCATAGAACCGGCGGTCCCAACGCCCAGTCGACATACACATCAGCACCCACACGGCAGCAATTGATTGGAGCGGGTCTTGTGAAATCCGGACCCGATACATTTTATAGGGCAGAATTTATAAAAATTTCAGGTCACACTTGAGCCGACGTCAGCAGGCCCCAAAACGGACTCGATAAGCTCCATAAGGCGGATTTCATAAGGATTTTGGGTCACAAACACCCTGATGTCAGCAAACACCTTTTGTGACCCGAAATGGTTATGCAACTTGGTTTTATCAAAGTTTTGAAGTGCGGTTATATTGTTTGGTAAGGGTGATTATATGGTTTTTCCATTATATATTGAAGAAAGGCCGAAGGATGGGGTTTAATTCTTGCACCTTTTATTCTATAAAGGAAGCCATCCAGGGGTTCAATTTCCGCGCCTCGTCAATACTCCAAAGGCATTGATGCTTCACGATCCCTGCGCAACACTGCACACCAACAGAACACAGTAAATGAATAAAAAATCAAAGAGTATCAGTGTTGAAGACAAAAATGCAACAGAACATAAGACTGAAGAAAGATCTGGGGGGATTACGGCTAAGATTGATTATCAAAAGCCTAATCCTCCCAATTAAGACACGGGTAAACGAAAATCATAACTGTATTATCAAGCATGAAAGCCTCGGCCACCACATATGAGCCAAATTGATTCCTCCCAGCTACCGCAAGTGCCACCTGTGCCTCAAAGCATTCAAACAGAGGGTGAAGTTATTGATCAAGATAAGATATTTTCCTCAGCGTAGCCAGAGAGTTAATTCTGCAAATAAACTTAATGACGAAATATCAGCAGAGTTACTTTAACATAGCAAAGAGCCTCAAAAGTCAAAAAGAGCTCCCACCGAGCTTAAATCTTAATGTAAATTATTTAATATAGAGGACACCTATGAAAGCTTCTTCATCGAGCCCCCCAAAAGGCGAGAAGCCATTAAGTCTGTATTAATTATATTTGGAGATCCTTTACCAGATCTCACCTCCTCATTCTTCTATAAATACTACTGAAGAAGATGAGAGAGGGGTTGGTTGAGTTGATTGCTAAAATTTGAAAGGTAACTGAGCTTGAGACTTCTGATTGTAAATAGGGATTCACTGGCTCTTGGAGCTCTGCTTGTGATAGATAAGTTAGTCTGGGAAGTGTAGATGATTGTTAACCTAAAGCATCAGACTTAAAGCTATAACTGGTTTGAAGCATCAATACAAGCTGATTTATGGGATCCTGGTCTATGTCGACGGTGATGTTATTTCTTATTGTGAATTGTTGTTTTATTTCTGTTTTCACTGTGTTCATCTTCTCTTATAAAGAACAGCATGCATAGAGTTAGGATCTATTGTATATCAGTAACCTTCTCTGACTGAAAATATTTATCTATATGTTTTCTTCCGATTTGTATTATTTAAGAATGATTTAATTCAGTTCAAAAAGTAGGAATGTTGGCATTCCCTCGTCCTGCTATCTTAGCTAATTGTTATTCTTGAATTTTTTTTTTCATTTCATGTTGAGTAAAGATGAACTATGGAAGATATGGTATGCCCTGGTCCTAGTTTTATCCCAAAAGACTATCTGAAAGTTTCCCTTGGAATGTGTCAAAAGTTGGCTAGTTTTAAAGTACTTACCAGATCTTAGGAAATTTTGTGTTTTCTTGAAAGTAACCAAGTAAAGCAGAGCTAGGAGAGGATTTGTGGTGAGCCCAACCTGCTAGTTTCTACTCTAACAATTGCCTTCAAGTTTCCCTCTATTTTTATATTTTTTCTATTGAAAGTATATCAAAGGCTGGCTAGTTTCAAAGTGCTTACCAGATCCTGGATGTATTTTATGTCTTTCATAAGTGTTTTTCAAAGGCTGGCTAGTTTCAAAGTACTTACTAGATCCTAGGCTGCTCTTTGTTCTTCATCTATTTAATTTCCCCTTCTTGTTGTATCATTTCATTCCATAAATCAAACTCTAAATAGATCCTTAGACATAGATGACTTGCCCCATGGACCACTCTTGCCCCTTGTTGTTTCAATTAAACCCTATTATGACTCCATAGCCCAATGGAAAAAAATCTGCAATTATCTATCTTTCTGGCCAAAGCTTGTTCTTTTTGCTTGCAACTTCTCACCTTTGAAACTCTTTACATTTAGGACTTTCCACCTCAAAAAGTAATCATGCTCAACCATCCAAAAACAACACAAACCCTCGGCCTTCATAACTAGCCTAATATCATAACACAAGACTTCAAAGACAAATCCATCTTTGCACTTATTGGAGAGATCCCTCTCCGGATTCAGGAGGGCTAGATCCTAGAATCGCAAAGTGGTTGAAATAATGTTGTTTCTGTGATCGGACTTTGCCAATCTTGCTGATTACAGATTCCTAACATTTCTGGCGACTCTGCTAGGGAACGAACCTAATTAGAATCTCTGGTTCCCCTTAAAATTTCATACAAACATTTTCTAGTGAGTAAAAAGCAGCCTTTTCAAGCACTACCTAGAAATGGTAATCCTGATGAAGCTTGTTTGAATCAGTGACAAACTAGGCAAACCCTAGGATTCTCATGATACTTTATCTAAACTTGAAAAATCATCTGGTTTATCCCTAAGAGTAAATTGTTTTCGTCTCATAACCGTAGCTAAGTTGTGAAACAGATTTAGGACACTCTTAGAAACCACACAACTAGAAAAATAACTCAGAAAACCCACAAAAATATTCAGATTGGAATTCAATAAACATGGTGGTGGACCATAAAACCTTTTACCTCTGAAAAAAGCTAAAAACTTCCACTTGGAGACTCCACAATCCGGAACAGACCTTAAGACTCCACTGGGAAGAACCCTTATCATTGTAATATCTTTCAAACTTAGTTAGAGGACTGTAAGATTAAAATTTGTATAAAATATTTTATTTAACCACTAAAAGACTGTCATATCTGGTTGAAATTTTCTTGTTTAAGTTGGGTCTAAAAACACGGCATAGTGGCTCCTAGAAAGATTCATACTAGAGCTTATCCTGACCCTTATCCACCTAAGATAGTTGATAACCCAGAAAGTATCCTTAGGAAGTCTCCTAAGATTAAATTTTCAACTGTTTTCAGACCGCCCTTGAGAGCTAATTTAGTTCCTGAAAATCTTGTAGCTCTACAACAATCACAAGAAGATCTAATAATTCCATTTATAACTAGGTCTCTTGGTGATTTAGATCAGCTAGATTCTGAGTCTTCAATTTCATCTCCTGAAACAAGTGAACATCCTGGTAGTAGAGAAACCACACCACCTGATTTACATTTTCTTTACAACTTAGGTGTCTCTCATCCAAGATCAGCTCAGCAATCTACTGTTGTTCCATCCAAATCTATCCACCAAACATCCACTTTCCAAACCACTCCACTTTAGCCCACTTTACCTTTTGTTAATCCACCTCTTGTGAATCCACCCCCACCACATATCATGGTGGCATGGTATGCTCCCTTAGTCCTTCGTGTACCATTGGTCAATCTTCCGCGGGACTATCAGTCCAAAATTCCATTATATGATGCTATTAATGCTACTACTGCATCACAACATGTGGATAAGATGAATGACTACTTTGACAGAAATGAAATTGATGATGATTCTGTCAAGCTTAGATTGTTTGCTCAGAGTTTGGGGGGAGAAGTAAGAAAATGGTTCAAAGGCTTAACCCCCCATAGTATCAATGATCTCCAAGCCTTCCATTAGACATTCTTAAACAAATGGGAAGTAAAAAAGAATCCTCTCCAAGTCCTTTCTGATTACAAGAACCTCCATAGAAACACCAGGGAAAGTGTACAAGCTTATTGTACCAGATTTAACAATGTATTTAATGCACTTTCCCCATATCTAAAACCTCCACAAGGCTTAGCTTTAAAAAAATTTCCTGAAGGGTTCGACCTTGAGATGGCCTATCAGCTGAGAGATAAAGATCCTACAACTCTTAAAGAGATGCAAAAAGGTGCTCTTGCTGTGGAAGTCAACTTGATGGAGAAAAGAGAAAGAATGAAAAATGAGAAGAGAGTGTCATTTAGAGAAGAAAATACACCTTCTACTTCCAACTCAAAGATGGAGAGAATGATGGAGGAGATGATGAAGAAAATGAGCACCCTTGAGAGAGCACAAGCCAATCAAAACCAAACTGCTCCTCAAAACAAAAACCAGAACCAGAATCAGAATTTTAGAAGGAACCAACCTCTAAACAAACCTAGGTAATATGATCAACAGATCACTCCTCCCTTTCATCAAAACTATGTAAGTGAGGTTGAGGAAACAGATGAAATAATAGAGGAAGATGATATCAACATGCTGGGGGTAGATAATGATGACTTTGAAATCCATTATGATATAAAACAAGGCCTTTATACACCTTATGATGACAAAAGAGATGATGATGAAATTCATTATCAAGAAATGGAAAATGTCATCATAGAGTCTTTATACACCTTATTCCTCAAAATTTTGTCATGAACATTTAAACTTACATAAAAGGGAGAATACAACGCAAATCACCCAAGACTTAGGGCCTATCAAAACGATGTCATGGACCTTTTAAAAACTTTTGAGGAATACCAGATAATTTTTGTCCCGAGGAAAAGAAATATTGCGGCCCACAATTTAGCCTTTGCAGCTAGAACATGCTTAACGCCATATGAAACCAAAGACTGCACAAATCAAATAAAACTCAAACTAGTCGTACCTGATAACGAAAAATACTGGCAAGTGTTCGACGGGGACAAACAAATAGAAGACTTCATGCAATTCAGAAATGAATTCAAACTACACAGTTCAAACTCAGATTATGATACCAACTGCAGTGAAGAAAATTTTCTTGGTGAAGAAGAACTGTCTCCCAAATTGGTTAATATTAATCTACTGTCAAGAAAACTTCAAAACAAAACAGAACTGACTGCAGAATTAGAAAAAGAGGAGTTAGAAACCCTGCAGTCCAAAGATGAAAGTTTTCCAAAGGGTCTGGCACCTTTAGAAGAGTTGTTTGATTTTAACAATGTGGCCAGGAAGCCAAAACTGGAACCTATAGAGACTGAAGTGGAAGAGTGCAATTTAGGCAGTGAACTTAAACTGAAAATGATTAAACTGTCTAAGACTTTACCAGCTCACATTAAACTCAAATACATAGAGCTGTTTAAAGAATTTTCAAATGTTTTTGCGTGGAGTTACAAAGATCTTAAATATTATGACACTGAAATAATACAACACAAAATCCCTCTCAAGGAAAACCAAAAACCATTCAAACAGAAACAGCGTAGAATAAACCCCGTACAACTCCCTTTGGTTGAGGAGGAGATCAAAAAAAGTGTATGAAGCTGGTATTATTATCCCTATTAGATATTCTGAGTGGGTGTCTAATCTGGTGTTAGTTAGGAAGAAGAATGGAGAGATCAGGGTTTGTATAGACTTTAGAGAATTAAACAAAGCTTCATTAAAAGACAAATACCCTTTACCTAAGATGGATCATATTTTTCAAAGGGTGGTAGGGTCTAGAAGAATTTCTTTGCTTGATGGCTACTCAGGGTACAATCAGATCTTAGTTCACCCTGATGATTAATTAAAGACAACCTTTACTACACCATGGGGCACTTTCATGTATGTGAAAATGACCTTTGGTCTAATGAATGTTGGGGCAACTTTTCAGAGAGACATGGACATAGCATTCTTGGAAGAACTGGGCTACTTCATCATTATATACCTGGATGATTTCACTGTGTTTTCAAAAACAAATGAAGAGCACTTAGAACATTTAATAAAAGTTTTCGAGAAATGCAGGAAGTTTGGGATATCTTTGAACCCTAAGAAGACACTATTTGGGCTCCAAGAAGGTAAAATTCTTGGGCACATTATTTCAGAAGAGGGTATTAAGATAGATCCAAAGAGGATTGAGGCCATATTGCAAATCTCTCATCCTCGAAACATTAAGGAGTTGAAATCTTTCATTGGAAATATTAACTTTTTGAGAAGGTTCATCCCCAACTTGGCTGAGCTTCTTAGAAATATCACAAACATGTTAAAGAAGGAGCAAGGGGTAAAATGGACCTTGGAAGTAAAGAAATCCTTTGAGCTAGTGAAACAAGCGTTAACCAAAACACCAGTTCTTATAAGTCCTGATTTTTCAAAAGACTTATATTTTTTCATTTGCATCAGAACATACCATAGCTGTTGTCCTTTTACAGAAAAACCCACAAGGACAAGAGCAGCCTATTGCATTCTTTATCAAGGCATTGAGGGATGCCCCTCTGAAGTATAACATTATGGAGAAGCAAGCTTTTTCTTTGGTTAAAGCTTTGAAAGACTTCAGAGTATACATCTTGCACTCACACATCATTGACTTTGTCCCAAATTCAATTGTGAAAGACATTCTAAAACAGGACCCAGATGATAAGAGAGGTAAGTGGATTGCTGTTATCCTTGAATATGATTTAGAGATAAAACCCACTAAACTGATCAAAGGCCAAGGTCTAGCTAGATTAATGGCTGCATCAAATTTTGAAGTTCTTGATATAAATATGATTAATGCTTTGGATGATCAAGAGGAAATCTCAACTCCCATTGTTGAAGACCATTTTATGAATTCATTTTTGTATGCTGATATTATTTATGTTTTGCTTAATTTAAATACACCTCCTAGTTTGACAAAAACACAGGCAAGTTTCCTAAAGTTAAAATTCGTAAACTATTGTATTATAGATAGATGTATTTATTGGAAAAATGCAAGCGGTATCTTGCTTAAATGTTTGCTTGAGTTTGATGCAGAAAAGGTTAAGCACGAGTTCCATGACTGAGAGTGTGGAGGTCATTTGTACTAGAAGACGACAACCAACAAAATTTTGAGGGCTGGCTTCTATTGGCCTACTCTCTTTCCTGATATACACAAGATGATCATTGTCTGTCATAAATGTCAAATTTTTGAAGGCAAAAGAAAACTGCTACCTCTACCTTTGCATCCAATCACTGTTGAAGCTCCTTTTCAACAGTGGGGACTTGACCTCATAGGAGAAATCCATCCACCATCTTTTGCTTAGCATAGATGGATTCTCACTGCCACAGACTATTTCACTAAGTGGATAGAAGCCATACCTTGTACGTGGGTCAATGATTCTGCTATTATAAAATTCATGGAGACTAACATTCTCTCCAGATTTGGTTGTCCTACCAAGATCATCACTGATAATGCAGCAGCATTTGGATCAAAGAAGATGGTTGAATTCTGCCACAAATATCAGATAACATTGGGGCATTCCACGGCCTATTACCCTCAAGGTAATGGACTTGCAGAATCCTCAAACAAGAGTTTAGTGAACATAATCAAGAAACTGTTGGAGGACAACAAAAAGTCTTGGCACACAAAGCTTGTGCATGCACTTTGGGCTGACAGATTGACTTTGAAGAAATTTGTCGGTATGTCACCTTTCTAGCTTTTGTATGGTACTGATGCAATTTTTCCAACCAGCCTTGGTGTACCAGTGATGAAGTTGATTCAAGAGTTGCAAACTGAAGATAATGACATGATTAGAAGAATAAATCAGACCATTCATCTTCAGCAAACCAGAGAGGAGGTTTATAACAAAGCATTGCAAAAGCAGAACAGCATTAAAAATATTTTTGACAGAAGAACAAAGGCCAACAATTTCAATATTGGGTACAAAGTTTTGAAGTGGGACTCAAGGAGGGAAGAAAATGGCAAACATGGAAAATTTGACAACTTATGGCTTGGCCCTTACTCCATCCATTCAGCTGCTGGTAATAATGCTTATTTTTTGCAAGAGTTGAATGGAGCAGAATTGTTTGGGGGTCCTGTCAATGGCAGGATGCTTAAGCATTACTTCTCTTGATCCATGCTAATTTCTGTCAACCTTTTTATCTTTTTTCTCATTGTAAATACTTCACCCATCCTTGTATTCAAAGTTATAAAAATCAAAAATACAAAAACAAAGAAAGAAAGAAAAGAGGGCAGATTGTGAAAACAAGAAAGGTACAGCCCCATACCAAAAAGAGAAACAAATATGAAAGTGTGCAAGCTCAAATGCAACTCCTAAAGAACACACTTCTAGTTAGTAAAACAGCCTAATCTTGACTAATTAGTTTTAAATTTTTTGCTGATAGGATAGTGAATTCGATTTGCCAAACTGTTTAATCTTGGCTTATCAGTAGATAGTTTAGGATAGAGATTAAAGGTTCAAACATGCTCAAAATCTGAACCTAAGTTTCCAAAGAAAATGAATCAATTCTGTTTCAAATTATGAGTCAAGAAAGATGTAAATCTGGTTCCAATTAGTTCAAAATCCGAACTAGTTGACAAAGGAAAGACAACTCAAAACAAAATTCAAAACAAAGCCGTAGAAAAGATGAAGGCAATTCTTTGAAATTTCAGATCCTAAGCCTTCCATTTTGTTTTAATTCTTTGAAAAATAAGATCTATGTGCAGCTTGTTTCTCATGCCATAGATTAGCATCAAGTTAGACTATTAAATCCTGACTTGAATGCTTTTAAAGTTCTGTAGTAGAATTTAGTGAATAAAATCTGTTGGACAATTTAATCCCAATAGATTGCAGATTAGGTAGAGAATCATATGGGCTCAACTGTTTAATCTGAGTCCATGGAGAAATAAGGAGTACAAATAGATTATATTTCCTGCTTTCAAAAGAATAAAATGTTGTAAAAGAGTTTGCCAATCTAAGTGCACTCTAAAGAAGAAAAAATGTTAGATCTGTAAGATTGGGTAGGTAGAAAGCTTGTTGATGAAAGATCCATTGTTTTTATGATTGCTAACCTGATTTCAGAACAAAAGAAGATCATCCAAGGAAAGAAATGCAGCCCAATGGATGAGGCACTGATCAGCCTCCCAGAGAATGCAAGTCTGCAGTTCTTGATGCCTTCAAGAAGGCACCATCCCCAAGTGGAGCCACTGTTAGCCACCTATAAAATTTGTTATACCAAAAGGTGCCTAAATCATTTTCGAAGCCTTCAAGAAACAATTTTTATTGCTAAAAAATGTTATCTCTTGAAGACTCTTGAAGGCCTCATGCCTCTGTCCAAATTCTTCCCTACTGTGCCCATTTCACATTATGGAATTCTGCTAATTTCATGAGAACACACTGCTACAAAATCACCTTTTTTCCCTTTCCTCACTTGAAAAAACTAACCTCTGTTCTGCTCCCCTTTATTCCCCATAAAAATCCCTCGTTATCATGTTTTTCCCCTTTCCCCTTCATCAAACCCCTTTGATAAGGTTTAAGACCCTTCTTTGCCTTATCGAAACCCTCACAACCATTGAAAAACTTGAAAATTTTCATAAAAAACACATTTTTGTGTTAAAAACTTAAGCCCCCTTGGGATAAGTTTTAAATCACTTCCCCTCCACGTGCCCGCACCCTAGAACTAGGTGCTAGACCCACAAAGCGCCAATCGCATCGCAAAAAACCAAGCACACAAGTCTTTTGGTTAAATAAAAGCTCCGATGCCGATTAGCCCTATATATTGTAGCCCTCGATCATATTACATTTCATATAGACCATGGCCCCGCAGACGGGCGCCAAGCCATATGATAAATATATAAAACCATCTCGACGCCTAAACCTTTGTTTTTATTAATATTTTGGGTTTTGCAGGGTTTGAAAAGGTTTCCGCCGGAACAAAGCTTAAATCAATCCCCACCGTCGATTTGATCTGCAGATCGACGGCCCACAAATCAATCGCCCCGGTGGTCCCCACGGTCATTTACTGTTCAAAAACCAGAGCGGTTTTCATCGCACCGCCTTTTAATGGAAAGTTGTATTCCCCGTTTGGATGCGATCAATGCCACAGGCCGACACGTGGTCCTGAGCTGTTTGGAGATACCATCCTCCCCGCGCATTAAAGTTCAAATGTGGGCCTAGTGCGATATTGATGTACGCTATCCGATCTGAGGCTGGCTCATCGGACGGTGATCGCACTCAAAGGAAGCCCAGGGGGTAAATTAAGGTACAACGCATTTCTCAAAGCATATCTGCCATCGATCTGATCTGCAAATCGACAGCCCATAATCAGTCGCTCGCTCCCCACGGCCATGACAGTAGCCAGAGGTCCCATAGAACCGGTGGTGCCAACGCCTAGTCGACATACACATCAACACCCACGCGGCAGCAACCGATTGGAGCGGGTCTTGTGAAATCCGGACCCGATACGTTTTATAGGGCGGAATTCATAAAATTTTCGGGTCACACTTGAGCCGACGTCAGCAGGCCCCAAAACGGACTCGATAAGCTCCATAAGGCAGATTTCATAAGGATTTCGAGTCACAAACACCTTGACGTCAACAAACACCTTTTGTGACCCGAAATGGTTATGTAACTTGGTTTTATCAAAGTTTTGAAGTCCGGTTATATCGTTTGGTAAGGGTGATTATATGGTTTTTCCATTATATATTGAAGAAAGGCCGAAGGCTGGGGTTTAATTCTCGTGCCTTTGATTCTTTAAAAGGAAGCCATCCAGGGGTTCAAATTTCCGTGCCTCATCAATACTCCAAAGGCATTGATGCTTCACGATCCCTATGCAACACTGCACACCAACATAACACAGTAAATGAATTCAAAAATCAAAGAGTATCAGTGTCGAAGACAGAAATGCACTAGAACAGAAGACTGAAGACAGATCTGGGGGGATTATGGCTAATATTGATTATCAAAAGCCTAATCCTCCCAATTAAGACACAGGTAAAAGAAAATCATAAGTGTTTTATCAAGCAGGAAAGCCTCCACTGCCACATCTAAGGCAAATTGATTCCTCCCAGCTACCGCAAGTGCCACATGTGCCTCAAAGCATTCAAACAGAGGCCGAATTTATTGATCAAGATCAGATATTTACCTTAGCGCAGCCAGAGAGTTAATTCTGCAAATAAACTTAATGACGAAATATCAGCAGAGTTACTTTAACATAACAGAGAGCCTCAAAAGTCAAAAAGAGCTCCCACCGAGCTTAAATCTTAATGTAAATTATTTAATACAGAGGACATCTATGAAAGCTTCTTCATCAAGCCCCCCAAAGGGTGAGAAGCCATTAAGTCTGTATTAATTATCTTTGGATATCCTTTACCAGATCTCACCTCCTCATTCTTCTATAAATACTACTGAAGAATATGAGAGAGAGGTTGGTTGAGTTGGTTGTTGAACTTTGAAAGGTAATTGAGCTTGAGACTTCTGATTGTAAATAGGAATTCACTGGATCTTGGAGCTCTGCTTGTGATAGATAAGTTAGTCTGGGAAGTGTAGATGATTGCTAACCTAAAGCATTGGACTTAAAGTTGTAACTGGTTTGAAGCATCAATACAAGCTGATTTATGGGATCCTGGTCTATGTCGATGGTGATGTTATTTCTTATTGTGAATTGTTTTTTTATTTCTATTTTCACTGTGTTCATCCTCTCTTATAAAGAACAACATGCATAGAGTTAGGATCTACTGTATATCATTAACCTTCTCTGACTGAAAATATTTATCTATATGTTTTCTTCCGATTTTTATTATTTAAGAATGATTTAATTCAATTCAAACTATAGGAATGTTGGCATTCCCTCGTCCTGCTGTCTTAGCTAATTGTTATTCTTGAAAGTTGTTTTCATTTCATGTTGAGTAAATATGAACTATGGAAGATATGGTATGCCCTGGTCCTAGGTTTATCCCAAAAGACTATTTGAAAGTTTCCCTTGGAATGTGTCAAAAGTTGGCTAGTTTCAAAGTACTTACCAGATCTTAGGCCATTCTGTGTTGTCTTAGTTTTTGTCTTGAAAGTAACCAAGTAAAGTAGAGCTAGGAGAGGATTTGTGGTGAGCCTGACCCGCTAGTTTCTACTCTAACAGTTGCCTTCAAGTTTCCCTCTATTTTTATATGTTTTCTATTAAAAGTATATCAAAGGCTGGCTAGCTTCAAAGTACTTACCAGATCCTGGATGTCTTTTATGTCTTTCTTAAGTGTTTGTCAAAGGCTGGCTAGTTTCAAAGTACTTACCAGATCCTGGGCTGCTCTTTGTTCTTCATCTATTTAATTTCCCCTTCTTGTTGTATCATTTCATTCCATAAATCAAACTCTATTCCTTAGACATAGATGACTTTCCCCATGGACCACTCTTACCCCTTGTTGTTTCAATTAAACCCTATTATGACTCCATAGCCCAATGGACTAAAACCTGCAATTATCTATCTTTCTAGCCAAAGCTTGTTCTATTTTCTTGCAACTTCTCACCTTTGAAACTCTTTGCATTTAGGACTTTCCACCTCAAACAGTAATCATTCTCAACCATCCAAAAACAACACAAACCCTCGACCTTCATAACTAGCCTAATATCATAACACAAGACTTCAAAGACAAATCCATCTTTGCACTTATTAGAGAGATCCCTCTCTGACTTCAGGAGGGCTAGATCCTAGAATCCCAAAGTGGTTTAAATAATGTTGTTTTTGTGATCAGACTTTGCAAATCTTGCTGATTACAGATTCCTAACATAACAAAGAAAGGAAACAATGACAAGTGAAGAAAATATGTCACTCCAAATAGGTCATCACAGGAATCCTGAAGTATGATGCCAATTTTCTTTGATCCACCCTGCTACTCGAAGTTTTGGCACACAAAATCTTTAAAGTCGAAGAAGAAATGACTATAACAATCCCAGCAATTTTATTCCACACAAAATACTTGATGAAGTCTTTATAAATAATGTTTTACAAAATATCCTAGAAGGCTTCGAGGAATTATCTTATCAAAATAAAATATCTTTACAATAAAAATAGAGAAATTTTCTTAACAAATCAGCAAGTTGTCCTATTTTATAAATAAGAAATAGAAATAGTTTTGAGGATAAAGTAGTTGGTTGCCTTGGTGTCCTCCTTGCTGGCTTTTAGATATTTTCTGAATCTGATCTGCCTTGTCTGATACTCTTTCTCGGATACTCTTTATTCACTGATACTCTTTAACCCTTAGTCAAAAAGTGTTTACTGCTGTAAATAAAATCTGTTTTGACTGTAATTTAGAAAACAACTTTCTTTCTTCTTTTCACCTACTTGTCTTTTATCCTTCATAACAAATCAGTAAGTGACTGCCAATCCTCATTTTTAGGAATTTGAATATTCTTTAATTTCCTAAAATTCTCATTAGCTTCTGTATATCTAGCAAAGGTTGGCTTGATGACAAACAAGTGTTTGATTTCATATTGTAAGTAAAATAAATCTTCAAAACTCTTCAGTAACACTTTTCCTGTTGGGATGCCTTGAACTGTTGGTTTATTTACTTGTTCCTTGGAAAATTCTCTTATCTTTTTATCATAGTCATTTTGAGGCTTCAATTTATCATTAATAACCATGATATCAGGAAGTCCTTTTTGACTCAAATTTGTGAACTTAACATGAACCTGGTTATGGCAGTATTCATGCCTTCACACTTTTCTTAAAGTTGCCTCATCAAATTTCTTTTTGTTGTGACTTTCCTAATTTCCAGATAGTTGTTGTTCTGTCTGTTATTTTGAGCTCTTCCAATTCTTGTATATTTTTGTTATTAAGGAAATTGATTAGCCTTACTGCTTGTTCTGGTTTATCAGCTAAATCAGTTTGAGACTTTTGAATTTATGCTTGGGCTGCTAATAATAATTCTCTTTGCTCAAAAATTACCTGAATTGAAGACCATACATCATGGATGGCTTCAATGATATTATTCCAAAGGTGATTTTTTATGTATGATATCTGATCCTTCAAATTTAATTATTTTTGCAACTTTTTTATCTCTTCACTCAATCTATTGGAATTTTGTTCATGTATCTTAGCATTTACCTAAGCTGATTTATTTGACTTTTCAAGATTTTCAACCATTTTTGTCAATCTGTCAATCTCATTTGTCTTTAAAGACATCTCTTCCATTGCTTTCACTATCTTACTGGCCTCATCAGTAGGCTGTACTGCTATTGTAGAAGATTCAGTGGCTGATTTTGTGGAAGAAGTCACTAGCACTGCAGTAGCCCATGGTTCTTTGGGTGCCAGCTTTTCTCCTAAAGTTAAAGGCACTGTTGCAGTGATAACTGGAATGACTGTAGGAATCACTAGTTCTTTCATTGTCTCCTTTTATTGGACAAGCTTGTCCATATGTATTTCCATTTCCTTAACGTAGGCTGTTAACTGAAGAATTAAATTCATCATTTCATCTTTTTCATTATGTTCCTGTATGACTTCCTTTGTTTGAGGATGCTCACTTTGAGGAAGTTTGAGTTGTTTCCTCAAGGCTACTATATCCTCATTTCTCTTTTTCACCAATGCTTCTACTGCTTTGATATTAGTAGTATCATATCCTACCTGTAAAACTAATTCTTCTAAGGCTTTTATCCTTAGATCCTTGGCATACAATGAGGCTTTGTCCAGCTTCATCTGATCTTGCATGTTGGAGATGGTATTTTGGAGCTTTGGAGAAGTCATAGCTTTTGTTGTAACTATGGAATACAACATCTCTGAGCTTTGCCTGTGAAACTCTATTTGATCTAATTCATGGATTTTGTCTGTAGCTACTTCTAGATCAACTTTTTTATCGTCAGCAACTGTCTTTGGAACTGATACTGTGGGCTGCAATACTGACATGATCAATTTTTTACTTGAGTAATCAAATGCTGATAGGAATCTATTTTGATTACCTGGCTTTTGTTTCTAGAACTAAGAGTAAATTTCAGTTTTGATTTCGTCATTCTTCAACTTGATCTTCTATATTTCTCTTTAATATCCAAATCTGTTTCCTTAGCTAACTGTGAGGAAGAAGCTTCCATGCTTTGTTGTCTTTCCATTAACTGTGTGTCTTCATTATTATGATTTGGCTCATTAATAATTATAGTAGCTACATTTGTCTCTGGAAAATCTTTGTTGGTATTTAAAGGCTCTATTTCTTCCACATCTATTGTCACTTTTCCTTTACCTGTTGTATCTAATTTAGGCTTTTTGTTATAAATGATCTTGAATTTTGTTTCTATTGTAGTTTCTGCCACATAGGCTCCTTCTTCCCTTATTCTTTTGGTGGAATTCTCTAGCTGATTTGCAGTCTCTAAGGTATGACTAGTATTACTTTGTTCACTGCATCTATTAAGGTGTTTTCAGTCCATTCAAGCTGATTGTAAAAAAATTCTATTTCTGGTTTAGCTTCATGAATAAAAGGTGTTAATTTTCATTTGACCCTTATCTTGCTCAATATTCCTTGTGGATCATAGTTCCAAGGGAAACTCTCTTCAAATATATATTCAAATAACTGATTTTCTGCTTCTTTTTCTGCATCCATGTGATTTCATATGAATGGCCCAATTTGATTCTTAAGTTTGAATTGGGTTTTCTTCTTAGCTTCCATGAAATTGATGGAATCAGAGTTTAGGATCTTCCTAATATACTCCAAGGCAAATATCCTCATTGAAGGATGTTTGGGTAACTTTTAAGGTAACAAGTTTGACCCAAAGACTCTGATTTTAGTATATTTCTCATACAAATACCAGTCACCAACCTTAGTCTGCTCTGATAACTGAAATATTTTCTTCATTTCCTCATTTATTCTAGGCTGCTCTATTTTGGTCAACATGGTGATCATTTGATGTAAAAATAACTCAGAAAACTTTGAATAACTGAAATATGTACATTCTTTTCTCGAGCAATGATGTCCAAAAAATGACAGATAGAGGATTTTCCTCTATGTCGAGTTTTTGAAGACTGGTTGGAAAATTATCTAATTGGAAATATA
This sequence comes from Pinus albicaulis, assembly GCA_034641835.2. Taxonomy (NCBI): domain Eukaryota; kingdom Viridiplantae; phylum Streptophyta; class Pinopsida; order Pinales; family Pinaceae; genus Pinus; species Pinus albicaulis. The sequence goes on from JAXQQM020083248.1 coordinate 172,015, forward strand.
GAAACATATGGAAGAGGTAGGAGGTATATCTGAACACTCCCTCTATTTGAAAATTGGTCAATTGGTAATGAATACTATCAGCAATGAAACCAACATAATCAAATATTATTGAAGGTGGTTGACCTAGAGAAAAGGTGGAAAAGAATCCCATGATGGATTCATCAGTGCCTTCATCAGTGAAATATCCAAGTATGAAAGAAAGCATGGAAATCACATGTCTTGATCCTTCAGGGAGTTTAGCAGTAGAATAGGGAGGATTTAACTTGGGAATTTCTACATGCAGAGGCATAAAAGTCTGAAAAATCATGAACCTTTTGGGGAAATCTAGGCCAATATATAGCTTGGTGAGGGCCTCTATAGACAAAGGGACTGCTTGGGGGTCAGGTTGAAGTTGCAACATCTGGTTAATTGATTCTACAGTGATGGTAAAAAACACTTCTTTACTGGCATTTATAATGGCTTTTTTCTCTGGAATATAGTACTGCTGACACAATCTGATAATCTCCTGACATGGGTGAGTTAATGGGACAACATACTTGGGAAAATTGGATTCCCAAATATGGACTTATTCTTGATCATCTAAATATTTTGCATAGCACCAGTTATGGATATCTAGCAGGTTGAATTCAACTATGGGATCTGCTATCTTGTAATCAGTATCAGCTAGGGGAATATGTTTAATATCAACAACAAGTGGTTGCAATGGATTAACAACAATAGAAGTACTTGGAGTCATGGCAGGGGTAGGTTTTGGTGCTTCAGAACCTTCAGGCTTTCTTTCACTCTGTTTCTTAGGCATTTTGATCTACTTCTACAAGTTTATATAGTTTGCAAAAGAAAATTACTTTTAGCATAGGCTTAATTGGGAAAATTTGGCAAAGTATAGTCTCTTTTTGGGTTTTCTGTTCAATTAGGTCTGTCAAAGACGTTCAGAGGCTTTAGAGCTGGTTTAAAACAGAAAACAAAGGTTTCGTGAGTATTTTTAAAGGGAAATTGGGCTAAGACTTATTTGAAAGGGTTAAAGAGGCTTAGGGTACCTGCAGAGGTTTTCTTGCTTGTTTTAGAGTTTAGAAAATAGACCATCAAACTGTGAGAAACTCATAAATTTCCTTAAAATAGCGCGTAGCAGAGAAACAAGGTTTTTGGGAAAAATTTGCCAGAGTTTGGCCTATTTTTGGGACATTTTGGCAGTTTATTTAACCAATTTCTAAAACTCTGGGAGTGTTTGTTCTTTTAAAAGGTGTTTAAATTGATTGCAGGTTTAATTTTTTAGAAAAATACCTGTTGTAATGCAGGTATTTGATCTTCGTAATGGTTTCTGAGGTTCTAGCTGAGTTGATGGTTTCAGTGAATTGTTTGGAGCAATGTGCAGCTCCTCAGTAGTCTTCAAAGGTTGCAGGGAAATTATTTGCAGGCTTTGGTCATGAAAATGGCAGAAAATGGCTTAAAACTGTGTTTTTACAGTCGGGGAAACTTTGCAGAGGGTTTAGGTTTAAAGCGCAAGAAGATGGATGAATGAAATGCATTTTCGAAGGTTTATTATTCATTTTGGTTGTATTAAACTGGCATTGAATGTAGGTTGCATCAGGCAGGAAGAGAAGTTTTGTACTTCAAACGGATTAAAAAACCAGGGTGGTTATCGCGCAGAGTTGCGATGGTAAGTGGTTTTAGACTCAACCCACGCAATCCAGTGATTGAAGGGCATGTGGAGGAGAGAGAGAATTAGGAAACCACTCATTTCGTGCAACTTTGGAATGGGTTTGTAGGGTGGGGTTTATTTGCGCACATGGGGATAATAATCTTTGGTCTAAACGTAAAATAATGGGTCTAAGGGGGTTATTTTAAATATAATGGATTTAATATATACCGGAGGGTATTTTTAGGGATTTACTACAAGAAGTTAGATGTTAATATGAATAAAGGGATAGTAAAAGGAAAAACACATATTATCTCTAAGTATAAAAATAAAGCATTGCTCATATTTTATATTACTTCACTAATACTTAGGATAAGTGTATTTTGAGGGTTTTATGAATGATTTTGAAGGGAATGAAGTTAATTATTTTAGGGTTACAATTTTACTAAGTAAGAATGTGTCTTTACTTAGAAAAAGGGGGTTTTGATGTATGAATGAAGGGTAAATGTTGATGAATGAGGGTTTAAGGTAGGAATTTAATATTTTTAACTTATCAGTCATCGAGCCTTGGGTCCGGTCCCAACAAAAGTCGGAGAAATGCTCTGAGCCTTTTTTACTGAAATTTTAGAATACTTAATACCTATAGGGGAGGGGAAATTACTAATTTTGCCTAATGATGTCTTATTTACATGATTGCTCAACTACTTTCTACCTACCCAACTTTATTTCTAACATTTTTTCTTCATTTTGTAGGTGCATTTAGGCTTGCAACCTTAAAACAATTTTTTTTTTTTCAAATAATAAAGCTATCGAAGTATACCTTATTTCATCTGAGGGCTCAGATTAAACTGTTGAGCTCCTCATTATTATCTACCTATCTATTAATTTTTCAATTTTAAAATGTTTGACAAATCTTTATTCTCTATCTAGAACATGAAATTAAAAGCATGAAAAGTTAAGATCAATTGTTTAAGTGATCATGGATTATGGCATTTATTGACACTCTGCACATAATCATTATTTTTGCAGTAAAAAGTAAAAGTAGCGGCATTTGATCTTGCTCACTTTCAGATCTTATTTCTTTTGCTTTTGGGGTCTATATTTTTCTAAGTCCTTTCATCTTTATTTTAGGACTTTTTACCCTCTTTTTGGGTTTTTTATTATTTTTTCATTTTTTCAAATATGGGAAAACAACTTGCAAAAAACAAGGTATGTACATATTTACAAGACTATCAAAGTCAATTCAAAATTTATGAACCCTATTATTATTAGGGCCATAACAAGATACATAAGGTTTCCAGCTAATATTTTGAATAGAGTTTGATTGACATTTGATCCTTCATCATCCTTACTTAACTTTGTACCTGTTGCAACTGGTGTAGGTACATGTTTGTAATTATACATCTTGAATATTTTCAGCAAATCTATAGCATATTTATTTTGGCAAAAAAACAAATTTAAGATTTCTCAACTTCTATCCCAGGAAAGAATTTCGTGAGAGCAAGATCTGTGATCTCAAATTCTTTCATCATGGCTTCTTTAAATTCATCTAACTCAAGATCACTTGTAAAAATCATATCATCAACATATAAGAAAACAATCAAAATCTATCCATGCTCATTTACCTTTGTGTACAAGGTAGGCTCAATGTTGCTTCTAGAAAATCCATTCTTAATCATGTAACTGTCGATTCTACTATACCATGCTATAGGTGCTTGTTTTAGTCCATAGAGCGCTTTCTTCAACCTGTAAACTTTATCTTATTTACCTTAAACTTCATAACCTGGAGGTTGCTGCACATAAATATTTTCTTCTATAATTCCATTCAAGAAGTTTGATTTGACATCCATCTGATATACTTTCCACTTATTCTAAGTTGTTATGTCTAGAACTGCTCTTACAATATCCAATCTGGCTACCGGAGAAAACGTTTCTCCAAAGTCTATTCCTGGTTGCTGCAAGAATCCTTTTGCTACAAGTCTTTCTTTAAATATTTCAATTTCATCTTTCTCATTCAAATTTGTCTTGTACACTCACTTCACACCAATGAGGTTTTTATCCTTTGGAAAATTTACCAAATCCCATGTATCATTATTTTCAGTAGAATAAATCTCTTCATCCAGGGCTTGCACCCAATTTTCATCTCTGGTTTCTTCTTCAAATGAAGAAGGTTGGAATAACAACAATGCCAAATTTGAACTAACATCCAAATAATCATAAATATCTTTCAATCTACTCATATTTCTCTTACCATTTCTTGATTCATCACCTTATTATTTGCTTGGAGAATTCTGGTCTGTTGATCTGTTTGAAGATCCATGCCACTCTGGAAATCTTGGATTCCTTCCTGGTGTGACTATGTTTGGTGTCTCCTCTTTTGATTCTTGTTGCTCCTTTTCTGCTAGATCGTCCTCTTCCATCAATGGTTCTTGTGCATCAACTTATTTGTCTACAATCCCATTCCATGACTCTTGTTCTTTGAACACAACATCTCTATTGATTATCATCTTCTTGGTGATAGTGTTATACAATTTGTAACCTCTTGAATTCCCACTATAACCAATAAATATGCATTTTTCTCTTTGATCATCCAATTTTCCTCTTATCTTCTTAGGTACATGTGCATAGGCTACACATCCAAAAACTCTGAAATGAGAAACGTTGCATGACATGCCTAGCCATGCTTCTTCTGGAACTCTATTAATCACACTCTTTGAAGGAGGTATGTTTATCACATAAACAACACATGAAACTGCTAACGCCCAGTAATCATTAGACAAGTTTCTTTATTTCAACATGCTCCTTGCCATGTTCATAATTATTTTGTTCTTTCTCTCTACTACACCATTCGGTTGAGGTGTGTATCTAGTTGTAAATTGTATTTTGATTCCATGTTGTTTGCAGTACTCATAGAATGTTTTCAAATCATATTCTTCACTACGATCTGACCTCAGTACCTTTATCTATCGATCACTTTGGTTCTTTGTTAAGGCTTTCAATTCCTTGAACTTTGAAAATGTTTCAGACTTCTGCTTCAAAAAGTAAACCCAGGTATTTCTTCTATGGTCATCAATAAAAGTAAGCAACTAACAACTTCCACCAATTGACTGTGTCGTCATAGGTCCACACAAGTTTGTATGCACCAACTCAAGAGGTTTATTTTATCTGTATGAAACTCCCTTTAGAAAACTTTCACGGTGCTGCTTTCCCAAGATGCAACACTCACAACTACTAGATTTTTCTCTGATGGGAGGTAATCCTCTAACCATCCATTTCTGCTGCAACAATATTAAACTAGAAAAGTGCATGTGTCCAAACCGAAAGTTCCATAACCAATAATCATTAGAACATGAAACTGTAAAAGAATTGACCTGATCATTATATTTCATAATTAGAGGAAAGAGTATGTTCCTTGTTATATGCATCCTTTTTATCAGTTTTTTTCTTGGGGGTCTGTCATAAATAACACACTCTTTCCCCTGAAATATAACTATGTATCCTTTCTATGTCAATTAACCAACACTTATCAAATTATGTTTGAGACCAAGAACATAATATACCTCTAAGATTATCTTTGGCTCCGCCTATTTGGTCATAATGTTGACCACTCTTTTGCCATCTACATCCATAGTCTTGTCAGTCCCCAAGTTTACCTTTTTCTTCACAGATTGATCCAAATTTAAAACCAAACTCTTGTTGCCCGTCATGTGGTTATTGCAACCACTGTCTAATAACCACACATTATCAGATGGTTCATGCCTGTTGTTTCATGCTAGGAACATGGAGTTAGTATTCTCCGTACTAAGATTAGCTCTTTCGTTTCCATGATCAATTATCTTATTCCTACAATCACGAGCATAGTAACCAAATTTACTGTAATCATAACATCTCAAGTTTGATTTGTCAGATCTTTGATTATTGTTGAAGCTTCTCCTATTGCTGCTTCCAACCTCATGTTCATGCTCTTCTCGACCATCTCTTTGACCAACATATATTCCACCTCATCCACTGCCTCTCAATCGACCTCTGCCTCAACCTCTTGAAATAGAAACTTGAATTTTGAAAGCAGTTTCTAAAGTGGAATCCTTATTACTGTCTATCCTTGCCTCAAGTGATAGAAGTAATCTCATCAACTCATCAACTGACAGTTTTTCCAAATCCTTGGCTTATTTTATGGCTGTTACCACAACATCAAACTTGGTAGACAAAGATCTAAGGACCTTCTCAATCACTTTTCGATATTTAATTTCTTCACCATAAATTTTTAACTGATTTATGATAGGCATGACTCAATTCATGAAAGAATCGATGTCCTGTGTCTAATTCATCTGCACACTTTCAAAATCTCTCCTAATATTATGCAATTTAACAATATTGAATTTGGTCATACTTTGATATTTTGTCGCCAAATTTTTCCATGCTTCCTTTATTGAAGATGTGATCATAATCTTCTGGAACACTTCTCGGTGCACTCCCTAATGGATAAAAAGCAATGCTTGTGCATTCTTCCTTTTGCCTTTCTTCCATTGTTCCCTCTCTGCATTACTAAGGGCTCGTTCATCTGCATCATTTTCAGGTTTTGCAAACCCAAACTTGACCTGATCCCAAATATCATGCACTTTTAACATGGTCTCCATTTTAATGGCCCACACATCATAATCCTTCCCTATCAAAGAAAGAAGTTGTGGCTGAAAACTGTTTGTTTCCATCTTTCTTCAAAATTTCCCTTCTCTTATGAAACCCTAAGTTTATTTTATATAAAAGAAAAAATCATATATAACAAATAAACTTATATAATAAGCTCTTTTTAAAAAAATTAATATTATAATATATCACTTTTCAAAACCCTTAAAATTAAAATATATGTATTAAAACCAATGTTAAAAAGCCCTTTTTGTGTTCATATACTCCTTTAAACTCCTTTTAAACTCTCCTCATGTGCTTTATAAGAAAACCTTATTACAATATCTCCACTTATTAAGTCTTTCGAAATCCCTTTTGAATTTTTTATTTTTATTTTTAAATCCAAGCTTTTAAATCACGAAGGCATCGTATATGTCAAACTTTGATTTTTTTTAAACAAAAAACATGTGAACCATATGTCCTTTTTTTCACTAACGTGTGCTTAACATGATAATATGAGATTTTGTAAAACACTAACGCGTCTGATGTGCACTATGGTAGCGTTTAAAGCTCATCACCTCAAATAGCACCATGTTAGTGTGCTAATGCTGCGGAAACAAAAGAACCCCACGTGTTTCGCGAAATGGTTAAGTTTATCAACTGTAACGCGGTTCTTTGCAAAGGAACCTGTGTTATAATGCACGAGGTGCATTATAGCATAAATAAGTGAAAAAAACAAAACTTCTCACACAGAGATGATTGTTGATTTGTCTTTCTCTGGTTCTTTGTAACCTTGTTCAGATATCAATTACTTGGAAAGGTAGAAGAGTAAAGACACAAATAATTCACACACAAAAATACACATGAGTTGCGGCTCTTATATTGACCACACAAACTTCATTGATCTGAATACAATGAACCCGGTGAAGGGTATTTATCATTTTTGACTAATGAATCATTTGGCATGCACACACTTACCAAACTCATCTATCACATAAGTCGAATTGACCATTACATAACTCAACTTGACTCAACCCTCACTTAACTGACTCTCTAAATAGCAGGATTTAATTAGGTATTTTAACACTATGATTGGGCTTTTCTCTTGCAATACCAACATTATCAGAATAAAACAAAATCCATACTCTAACAAAATTATTCAAAGTGTTTTCAAAGTCAACACTAGATTACCAAACCCTCTATGAATAATTGCAACTACAATAAATGGGTTTAAAGGTAGAACCTGAGAGGGAAATATCCATTTTCCTCTGAGCCATTCTTGAGTGAGGCGTAAGTATGAGTGGGGATATGACTTGAGAGTACAGTTGTTGGGGAAGTAGACAACCCAAAGCTCTTCCTCACTATTGGAAAGCAGTTTGATAATGGCGCCACACCACTAGCAGTCAGTGTCACAGTTTCCCACTGTGTCCCCCATTGAACAATGGTGAGGAAATTGTTTGAAGGGAGGAATTGGTCTCACATGACTGTGCAGGCACACCTCCTCCTCCACCAACAGTTTTACATCATCCTTCACATACTTATCATATTTTATGTTACAAGGCCGACCATCTTTGGTAACAATGAGGATAAATCCCTGAAACCGAACGTGCCATATCCATTCGCACTGTTGCATACCTCAACTTTCTTCCCTTCCCTCAACTCCATTCCACTCCCTTCCCTCCTCCTCCTGTAAGAGTGCCAGAGTATGGGATAGAAGGTTTCCTAGTCAACCTCAAAACCCTGGTAATTCTCTCACCACCAGAAAATCTTGGTGACATCAAAATACAATTTACTTCACCATTCCCAAGGGAATAATTGCATGTTAAGTACACGTGTCCCATTTCCTTTCTCTACCCTCATCTCCGGACTTATGAATCTCCACGTTGTTTGAAAATGAAAATTCCATAAGGTGACATGTACGAAAAGCTACTTGTAAAAGCAAATTCCTTGAAATCCATGGTTGTTTGATTTAGTGACCAAGTATCTCGAAGTTGATCATATAACTCATTGTGCACTTTTCTAATTTTGGTAATATTCATAACGTACACTTCTAGTTATATATTTTGAGTATTGGTATATCCAAGTTTAGATTTAGTAAAATATTTTGTGTAACCAAAGTATTTAGTAAATATTTTTAATAGTATAGTTTAAATTTTATATGTTTTTGGGGATATATTTTCTAATTTATTTTGTAATCAATTTTGATTTATGAAATCCTAACCTTATTTTTATATAAAATGTCAAAAAAATCATTAATAAATGTTGGTTAAAAATTAAGTTAGAAATCATCTTTTTAATATTATTTATAAGAAGATTATGACACACGGTGGGACAAGAGATTTGCCAAGATGTGATGGAAAGGGGTTTTGAATAATCCCTAGTATTTTGTTGGCAAAGGGCTTCTTTCTTATGTATTTTTTTTTCCATTTGGAGTTGATATCTCTGTGATATGGTGCATCGACATTCCAATAACTTTTCTTGCAATGGAACCCTCATGGTTCCTTCCATGTGAGGGTGTATCTCTGACCCGTCCTACTAAAATGTGGCATATGTGGATGCCAATGCCAGAGATCCACGCTACTCAATATGATCTCTCAACTCCATTGTAACTTAACATGGGGAACAACAAGTCATCGGGGTGACTTGGAAAAATAAAAGGAAAAATTGGTGCCTCCTGAAAGCTGTCCAAAGCCCTTGTTGTGAGGTGAAATCGAATACCATTTTGGAGTACATCCAATACATGAGGGGTCATGCAATGATATGCAACTTCATAGGTCTTTTTCCATACAAAAAGGACCTAGTCACTTGGATATGTAACAAATGGTAGTCGAAGGCCAATTGGAATTTCAATTGGGTGCCAAGGGTTTCTTCAATGTGTTATTTTCCTCTTTGGAAGACTGTAAATGGGTTTTTGTGAATGGGCCATATTTTTTGAATAGTATCAAGATATAAATTTTATTCTAGATGCCCAAATATAATCTAGGTCATGAGACATTTATGGATACCATAGTCTAGATCTACATATTTTCTCAACTAATCGAAGACTAGTAGGAGGAAACCCTCGAAGGAATTGGAAACACCATTGGCTGATCTATCAAGACTTTAGAAATCACCAAGACATGTGAGTAGAGATCTTATGCTAGGATCTACGTTTATATGAACATTTCTCAACCCTCGCAAGAATTGATCTTCATCTCCCTATATGACGAAGATATCATTTAGTCGTTGGATTATGAACATATTCCATTTCGTTCCAAGCGATTCCATGAACATGGGAATTTATTCAAATATTATCTGCTAGTAAACCCCCCCCCCCCCCCCATAGTAGAGTGATTACCCAACATATATTGGGTGGGGTTTTTCCAACAGAACAACAAAAATAGGAACCAATAAAACAACAATGTCAACAACAAGGAGCACCTTCTGGCCAACAACAAATTCAGTTCTTTGGGAGATCCAAAATCTCCACAGGATAATGTAGAACCAAATTCAACCTCGTTTCAACCCTTTTTTTTTGCAGTACCTCTAAATATCCCCTAGGATTGAAGTAGAAGAACCTAAAAATTCCCAAAACATTGGTTCCCACCCAGACAATAGATCCAAAGGAGACAAAAGTGGTAATGCAAGACACCCCTCCCTCCTCTCCTTGAAGTTCGAAAGAACCCAGTACATCAAATCGACAGGAGATATCGATGAAACATAAGAGATGTATGTAGACATGAAAAACCTTTTTTCAATCCTCAAGGAATGTTAGAAATTATAGCAATAAAGGCTCAATTTAATTTTTGCCTTAGCCAAATTAAGTAATTCAATTTTCCACATCAACAGGATGACTGAGATTGTAATTAGCTTGAGTGGGATGGGCTTGTCTACTATTCAAATTACTAGATTTGAGTAATAGGCTGGAAGTAGAGTTGTGCATGTAGTGATTGTTAAAATTTAGCAATCTAGTTCAGTTATGTTGAACTCAGTTAACCAAGCTCAAGTAATTAGTTGAGTAAGTTGAAGGTTAGTTGAGTAGTAGAATTGTCATTAAATAAATGATCTCTGAGATAAATTAGTCAATCAACTAAAAATATCCCAGACATGCATGTAATTTGAATTTCCTAGCTTGAGTGGAGGAAAAAGCACGTTCTAATTATCAATTGTATATTAGTTCAGTGTACATGCTTCACAATTAAGCAAGTGATCAATTCATTGGGATTTGTACAAGGAGATATGGAATTCCCCTATTATTCAGGAGCTCAATTTATCCTAAGTTGTGCAAGGAAATAGGAAGAATTTGGAGACTTGAATTGGCTAACTGTTGGCCAGAGCAGGACAATCAACAAGAGAATAGGTTTATAGTGCAAGGTATGCTTCAGGATTGAAGTAAGACATTGTAATATTTTCTCCTTCTCATATGATTAAGGAAAAGAAGTAGACGGGTTTTTCCTAGTTGGTTTACCCTGTAAAATCATTGTGTTCTTATGGTTTTGATGGTTGCATGTCATTGCATGTGTTTCTATCGTGTTTTTTCCTTTTCGCAGAATAATAGAAGAAGTTTATGTCTCTTCATTCCAGACTGATCTCATTAGTAGTTGAACATTTCTTGCAATTTCTACATAGTATCAGAGCTAAAAATCACAATAGAAGCCATTCAATGGAGCTTATACTTCAATGATTTTTATTTGCATATTCAGTGAAGCAAGTTTTCTCATGTGGGAAAATGTCTTTCAATGGATTGAGATTGGAGCATTCCCTAGAGGGATCCTCAAATTTCATAGCTTGGAAGGATATGATGGAAGTTGTACTTGACGATAAACGAGTGCTGGAGTACACGAAAATTGACATTCCAAAACCAGTAGTATCAGATGCACAACAACTAACGCGGTGGAAGAAGGATACCACAAATTATACTAGGATCATCCTGGAGGGTGTGACATACCACATCATCTCAAATTTACATGAAAAGGACACTCCATTTTATATATGGAATACCTTCACTGATCTATTCGAAACTGGCGGTGATGCCATCAAATTGGCATTGAGGGACAAGCTCAAAAACATCTACATGCAGAAAATGAAACCATTCCACATTACCTCTCCATATTCACTTAGTGTCGAGATGAGCTTGGAGGAGTTTTAGAAAATATACCATGTTTGGAGATAGTGAGCCTAGCTCTCCTTGGCCATCCAAAATCTTTGCACAACTACTAGGACTCTATAAATGGAAGGGACAAATTACCAAATTGGGAGATACTTTGGTCCATTTTGGTACAGGAAGAAATTTGAAGGAACACTAGAGATTGAGTAACATCCAAATCTCAAGAGGAAGAGAATTTTTCCTTGGTTGTGAAGGGAAATAAGGCCCAAAGCAAGCTAGAGTCTAGCCAGAAAAATGACAAGAATAAGAACCTAAGCAAGATAAAATATTTTCAATGCCATGACTATGGGCACTAAGAAACAAAGTTTTTGCACAAAAAGTGTTCACGAGGAGTAGGAGGTGATCCACTTGCCTCAAAATTTGAATTAGACTTCACCCTAATTACATGCATGGACACCACTATAGTGGGGATGTGTGTCGTATTTAGATTCAGGGGCCACATTACAGATGATAGGATGCATATAATTCTTCAGTAGCATAGAGGAGAAGGATATTCAAATGCACATAGAATAGAGTACTAAAGGAATTGGAACTGTTGAGGAAAATTATACACTTATAGTTTGACAAAAATAAATCATTAACTAGGGGTAGGTAAGCTTATGAGATGTTGCGCAAGATATATGTAGGCTAATACTTTAAGTGCTTTTCTAATTAAACTAATCACACACACAAATCTAATATCTATTTTCCTTATTAACACTTGGAAACAAAGGTTATGGAGTGGATTTAATCATCCCTCTACAGCTCCTAGGATTGCTGATGTTGATCAAAAAAGATAAAGGACCGAGAAAATAGCCATAAAAATGAATTTAACATTCCATAACATAAACCAAAACTTGATCAAATGATTCCAAACACATTTATCAAAGAAACTTCACCATTTAACCATTACACATTTTCTACTATAATTCAGAAAAGAGAAGCAATAATTGTGAAAATAACTCTATTAATGCATAAAAATAATCAAAGAAACAGAAAGTTGTAACTAATGAAGTTGTGAGAAAAGGGGACCCTCCCTTACTCACAACCCCTTCGCTGTTAAAAGGGTTTACACAGCAAAATCAACAGAACATGTAACTTTGTATTAATATGGAAAAATATTACATTGATATACAATTTTTATATGTCCAACTCCCCTTGCAAATGAAACATAACAATATTTATACAAGTACAGAGGCATAAGCTTTCCTGAACTAGGAAAGCTATTGCTGCAATTGTTTACTAATAATAATTGAACATGATAACAAAAATAGCTCTGCTGAATTTGATTCATGACTAAAAGCATGATCAAATTGATTTAGTTAAGTTTCTAGAGCTTTTCCCCAATATGAACATCGAGAAGAGGATTGAAGATATCGGTGGTTTTGATGACAATTTCGAGGCATCCAATAGGACAACGTCCATGTAGGTGAATTTCCTAATAAATCCCATGTTCCTATTTTAATTTAGACTAAATGGAACGTACTCAACCATTGATATTGCTGCAATAAATCTGGGCAGTTACAGGAAATTCGTATCTACAGGAAATCATGGAGTGTCTACGGGAAATAAGCAATCACAATTTGTCACAAGAAAGCATGGAGGTGCTTCGAAAAGTGATTATTCTTCATAATATTTAATCAGTCGAACTTGAAATTTGTAAATAATTTGACTAGGAAACACTTAGCTTCAAAAATACTTGACAACAAGGTAAAATGATACTTTTTAAGCTAATTTTCATGCCTCAAGCGCACCACACCCTTTTGGTCAAAAAATAGGTAATATGGCCAAATGAGAGTAATTAGGAGTCAAAAAGAGTTCAAAAAGGGGGAACTAGGGTCTTAGAATGCTATCAAAATTGAGGAAAATCGGGACTCAACATCTCCCCCACAGCTAGCTTCTTGCATGTCGATTATGCAAGGAAAAATGTTACAACTTGAGAAATAAAAATTCAATATTTGCCATGTGTTGTAGCTACTAACACCAAGTGATCTAAATGGGCCCTGTTGGACTCTTCCTGAACCAAACCCTAAATTATTCATTGTTTTTTTGCAGGCAGTCGATCTAGGTTTGTTTCTTCTTCATGATTTGGCATGCTTTCTTATGCTACTCATCAAACTCCTTCTGCATGAGTAAGTTTTTTTCCTTTAGGGTCTCATTTTCCTTCTGAAGAGCTCGTTCAGACACAGCGAGCTCAATGATAATTTCATCTATTTCCTTTCGAGACCACTTTTTCTAGGAAGTTCCCTCCTCCTCATGTTGTCCTTGAGAGGACTAGGGCGAACATCCTCCTACCCTTGGCAATCTTCAACTATCTTATTCCCACAGCAGTGGGTCTTGGAAATATGCAACCTCCCATTCTCCTTTGTTGATAAATTTAGCTACCTCAACCTTCCCTTTCCCTTTGGACAAGTCTCAGGGCGTCTTACTATTTTGGTCATTTTTAATTTGTGGTGCCCCTTCCTCTGCATTTTCCTCTATTGCCATCTTTGTAACCTGGCTTCTTGTAAAGCACTTGGCAGGGGTAGAAGTGCCCTTAAACTTGGTATTTTTCCCTACGATTTCCCCAGTTACCACCACTTCATCGTCTCTCTTGACCTCCTCTGTCAACAGACCACGGGTTTGGGGTTTATTTTTTGACTTCTTTGTTGGTTCTGCCTACTTGGTTTCTGATGAACCGGGCTCATTCTCATCCTCCAGGAAGTAATTCTCTAACAAGAATTCTTCCCATGTTTTCTTCTGTTTACATAGAACCTATGTCATGATCATTTTTATTATACCATGATGATATAGGTTCTCCTCTATGTGTGCTACCCTTTCCTTGGGAGAAGTAGACATTTTCAACAGGCACGGGCTTAGATAATGGGGAAAATTAAAGGGCATGCCTCGGAAGTGGCCAAGGAGACGAATATGAAACAAAAATGCTAGCCCAAAACGACCTTCACAGGTTATATTTTTGTTTTAGGAAAAACAAGAGATGTTGGTACTTACTTCTAAGGTAATTGTTTGAGATTATTTTACTCCAGTCTGGGTTTTCATGTTCTTTTCTTAGGAAGGGTGCACAAATATCCGTGTTGAATCACTGGTTCTTGAAATAACCCTCCTCTTCCCGTGGAATTCCAGAAGCTCGAGCTACCAGCTCCTCTGTCAATCTAAATTGAACATTCCCCACCTGTGCTCTGTCACCATTTATATTTAGGGAAAAATACCTCATTACCTTTGAATTATTCCCGCTCAATTTGAGGAATAGAGGCAACCATCCTACCTTCTCCAACCTTGCTTTACTCCGTGGGTCAACATCCAGTAATGAAGGACCCTGAGGTTCAAATATATCAGCAAACCACATTCTCGACATAGCTAGGAGCGTGAGAGAGCATAATTGATTTAGTTCACAAAGATTCTTCCAAGGCTAAAAAAAAACTTGACAATGATAGTTGAAATTGGGAAATATTCTGCTAATGAGGAAACTTTCGAAAAACTCATGATGTGATCATGATTTTCATCATGATCCGTCCTACGGGATAATTGTTGGAAATATAAACAAGGAAATTTTAGAGTAATAAGGATCTGGAATGGAACTCAGTTTATGACGTAATGGCTCATAGACACCTTATTCTACGAGGGTAACCATGACTCATACTTATGAAAATTAAAAAAATCCGTACCATTCCCTTTTTACCTTAAGTATTCTGATGACAACCGTACATGCTCGATCTTACCTTACAATGGTCCAATACTTGGGTGACGAATGCACTTGCTTAGAAATAATAACCCACCTTGAAACCACATAATATGCACAATCATATAGTTCATAGTCTCAACTAATGATGAAGATAATTAGTACTTTCCAGATTAATTTAAGATAATGTTTTTTCAAAAATTCATTCTTCAGGAAATAACTAGTGTTGCTATAGGACCTGCAACTGCTGAATTTTTCTGTAGGAAATCCTTCTGCAGGAAACTGTCTCTTCCCCTTTTAGTACATTTAACTACACATGAATGTAGGTGCTAATGTTGAATGTGCATT
This sequence comes from Pinus albicaulis, assembly GCA_034641835.2. NCBI lineage: Eukaryota > Viridiplantae > Streptophyta > Pinopsida > Pinales > Pinaceae > Pinus > Pinus albicaulis. Next base: position 187,426 of record JAXQQM020083248.1, read on the forward strand.
GATCTCGTTTGATTACCAGCCATTAAGGTCATATGTTAACCAACACGAGTTCCATCACCATTAATGAGAGTGAGGACCAAGATACATCTGATGCATCCTATCATGTGTGAATATATGAGTTGTTGTCGAACCCATTGTAGGATCCAACAGTCAAGGAGCCATGATGAATCCCCAATGTTGCTAATGAGATAGCCTGACATTAAGGTATACAAGCTTCAAGGCAACACAAGGCTCTGATCTTGGACTTAGATAATTTTTCGATGTTGATGGGCCAAGATTGTTGGAAGGAGGGCCTTAAGAGATCCCACATCAGTCCAACACGAGAAATCCAAAAATTATCTGAAAAATAGAATTTACTGAGAGGATCCAAAAGGATCTACTGACCTATGATTTTAATGAGCCCAATGTTGTCCATGATCCCCAGATTTCAATTTTAGAGAGTCTGAAATACTGAAAAATAATACTCCAAGGGGGCTTCTTTTTCGTAATTAGTCCATTGGGCCTGTAAAAAGGAAGAAAAATGTACCCAATAGAAATTCCTCTCATGGTTTACTGAGCACGAGGAGCAACAAAATGAGCTCAATGTATCAATAGGAAATCAAGAAGATGTAGTGAAAAGAGTGACTCCCTCTCCCACCATTTCCAGCTCCTTTTTCTTCACAATTTCTTCCACAAATTCCTCCTTAGATCATGGTTTTTGATATAGCTTGAGTATGTGCTCATTCACCAAGAAGGTAACATTCCCATCATCAATTTTTTTAACCCGAACAAATCCATTATCAAAAAAATTCTCAATTTCATAAGGGGCACAGCCAATGTGTGTTAAATTTCCCCTTAAAATTCTTAAATTTCAAATCATACAAAAATGCCCAGTCTCCCTCCTTGAACTATTTTTTCTTAATGTATATTTCATGCCATTTAGCCTGTTGTTGTTGGATCATATCAGTATGTTGAAAATCATCCTACCTAATATCATCCAACTCATTGAGTTGCAAGATTCTTTGTTTTTGTGCCTCATTAAGGTCTATACCCAGGTCTACTGCCATCTTAAAGGTTATGATCTGAAATTCAATTGGAAATAAAACTTGTTTTCCACAATCCAATTCATACATAGAGAAGTGAGTGTTGTTACTCCATGTGATCGTATAGGCCCACAATGCCTCAGGAAGTCGATCATACCGATCCTTCTTATGTAATTGCATTGTCTTTGTTAGGATTGTTTCCAACACCTTATTTTTGTATTCCACCTGCCCATTGGCATGTGGATGGTAAAGGGTGGAATTATGATGAGTAATATTATATTTATATAAAATTCCCTACACACGATTTGACACAAACTGAGTATTAGTAACTATTTCCCTTGGTACCCCAAATCTTTAAAAAAATATCAGAAAAGAGAAATTCTACCACTACTTTCTCCATTTGTAATATTCCCAAATGGGGAAAGAAACAATATAGCACATAAAAATGGAAATATGCAGAAATATAAATAGATCAAAGCATGAGACAACTATAGATCCATTCCATTATGATTATAACAGAAAAATAGGTACAAGATCTTGAGGAAAAGCTCACTCAAGATTGGGCTAACAAGCCTCCCATGAAAGAATACAACTAAATCTGAAATGATGCTAATATAATATGAGCTAGAATGTCAAAACTATGCTGTCAAAGAGAGAATAGAAGCTGAAAGATAGAAAAATATATTATTGCTAATATAATTCTCAAAAAATGGTAAGGCTAAAGATCCATGCTCCAAAACAGATTTCCAGGACAACCCAGAAAATGTTTCCAAAAATATACACTATACAAAAATTACAGATTTGGCCCTAGGGCTGAATAATCTCTGCAACTGAATCACTAATAGGAGGTGGATGATCTGAAATATGCAATGGTTGATCCTCCTCCAATAGATATCCTAAATGAAGGGTTGATCCCCTCAAAGGAAACACAACTCCTCCAACTAGAGCAATAAACCCACTGCTGCAGCTGCTCTCTAAAATAATGTATTCCTTGAGAGAAACTACATTGTAGATTTTTTTTTTTACTCGGCCTGGTGCCAAAATATGAAATGAGGCCCTGAGAACTTCCTCACAAGCTTCCGGATGAAGGGATGAACCCTCCAATGGAAAACTAGCTCCGAAATTGGAGATCTCTCTCCTCCACTGCTACACCCCTGCAACACAACCCATCTGTAAATAGAATTGCACTGTATATGAGACTGAAGCTTGCCAAATTCTAGATAGTGGTAATTCAGCTCAAGATAACCTCTTCTAAGTAGGCACTCTAAGTCCCTTGAGGATGAGGGTGGGATTTCCGCTCGAAATCACCCTTGTGCTAAACAGCACAGCAAACCCTGCTAAACAGCCAAAGCATGCATGGATATGTCACATGAAAAATCCATATCTAATAAGATCAAAATAAATAATAAAAATCCATATCTTCTAATGTTTCCATCCTCATCCTTTTATGCTTGGTGAACTTCCTCACCATGGGTCCCACTCAATAATGCAGCTACTCTCATGCATACACTCCTCCTAAATGACTGTGTTGTCCTACATTAATCCTCCATGATCTCCATAACAGCATTGTTAATCTGGTCAACATTGACCTATTCCACGTGCTCTAACCCCTATTCACACCTTAGGGTGCTTTATTAAGCTGAAATTGTAATATCCCCAAATGGGAATACTCAGCAATGCCTGCTGGAATAATGCCCTTTTTAGAAGTATGTGCACTGAAATGAGTTTGCAACCCTTGGATCCCTTAGATCAGGAGATCTAGCATCGAAATCCAGAAGGGGAGTGTTGTGTAGATTAATCCGTCTTGCGGACAAGACCGATCTCTCTAGTACTAAAAGTAACTAGCAACAAACAGCCAATTATACTAATCTCTCTCTAAGCATATAAGATTCATAAAAACACTATATAGGTGTAAGGCCTACCTTATGTCCAGCGCTTGCTTGATCTCGTTGAAGTCCTTCCCGTGCACTTGAAAGAACGTTCTTCGTGAATCTGCAGTCACAAACAAGCAAAAAGATTACACAGCACCTGTATAGACATTATTATAAACCATACTCATCATAATGATCAAGGAATTTATGAAATAAACCATAAATAAACAGTTTAATGAGAGAAATGAGTATATTTGTATTAACTTCAAATAAAGAAAACCTTTACAACCTGTGCCTTGATGTCGTGCAGGTCCTCCCGGGGTCCGAAGCAGGAATCTCTTCTAATTTGACAAGCATTGCACTCTTTGAACCAAGACAGATAGAGATGAGTGATTTAACCTCATAGAAAGTCTTAGTTAACTGAGTCTGAATCTCAACAGCATTTAACTTCAAATATCTTAAGCTTGAACTCCCTTTGAGGCTACCCAAGGCCTCTTTTTATAGTGGAAAAGAGGAGGTTTTTCTGCTCCAAATATGAAGGGATAAAATTCTCCTTCAAAGGGATTAGCTCCTTACATCAAGGGGTTAGCTCCATCAAGTGAGGGATGCATGAACCTTCTCAAAGCGTATCCATTCCCGAAAATTCCCATCTAGAATCTTCTAGAATTCATCTGAAATCCACTTTTTATCTTTACTTTCTCGCCTTTTTGAGTTTTACAAAGGTCCGCACCCATAACACAAAGAAAGTGCGGTATTGTTCCGTAGGAAAGCTTAATATTAGGTGCGGGACCGCAGGAAATGAATAGAGAAAGTGCGATACCAATGTTTAGGGGATTTTTAGGAACTTTTCTCTGATTTTGAAAGCTTGACATGAGGAGCTGATATGTTAGACTTGCAAAAGGAGGAAGTATGAGTAATAATGAGCTCATACTCATAACAAAATGTTAGGATGACAGTTTTTAGTGTAACAAATTGCCCCCTAAAGTGCAAAGTCTGGAATAGATGAACCTGAAGTCTGTCATATATGAAGAGTGCAGTACTTTATCATTTCAAAGATCATCCTGTGGACACCCCAGACGAATCGTGTAAAAACATTCAATGCAAAATATATACATATATATTTCATCACTGAGGTAGGCATTCCCATACTCAGATTAAAACTAACTATAAACTACTTCAAATCGTTCTGATACAGGAATGATTTTGAATACATCATAGTACAAATATATGTAGACACAGTATGGACGCAGCCATCTATTTATAAATAGTCTACTGTATAGATGACAACAAAATTCCTCGCAGCCTGGATGGTGGAAACTAGATCCAGGGTCTTGATTTCCGCATCTCGAACTAGTACGATTCTATCCATGTGAATAAATGTGTTGAAGTCGAACATGGTAGAAACCACTTGATTACTAGTCAATGATGTGAACTGTTAACAAGTGTGAGAGAAACCACCAGTAATGTTAATGGCTCTCAAAGTACTCAGTACAATCCATGAAATGTGAATGAATGAGCTGAAGTCGAACATGTCACGGAATCATTCGATCGAAGGTCTATGATGCAACCTATCGTCGAAGGCGAGAAACCTGCCATTGAGGCATGCAGATTTCAAGGTACTGACGATTTCTGGATCAACTTCCTAGATAATGTGCTGATGTCGATAGAAAGTGATCTGTCGTAGGCAAGCCCACAACACGAAATCATAGATCAAGTTTTGAAAATATATCGGCAAGGACTGACTCAGGGATGGTCAAAATGGATGACAGATATTTTGCAGATGAATGGTTTATTTGAACTGTTCTCTTGAACACATAACGACACTGCAGATGGCTTGGTAACAATTGACCCAAAGCTAATACCCAAAAACCGGCTGAAGACTTTCAATGTGGTTTGATTAACTATTAGGCAAAGGACTTCCCAACCCAGGTGAATGAAAGTGTCGTGTTCAAGAGTGGTTGACTGAATTTTCGAAAAATTTAAAATACAACAAACATGCCCATTTTTCTCTCTTTTTCCCCCACCATTTCTAGCAAGTACCTCTTTATTTTTGACAAGCTTGAGGAGGATAACATTTGCTTGGTTATAAGCTCATCCTTCGGATGAGTCCAACTTAGTTTAAAATTCGAACCCTAAGAAGGAGTGGTTCGTTCCTGTTGAAAATTAAACAGGTCCTTTACTGTTAAAAAGTCATGGGTTCCACACCCGACACACATCCCGCGTGCGGACCTACGCTCTGTTTACAAAGAGTGGGTGTGGTACCCGCGCGGTTGGATTTAAAACATTGATTTCTCATTTGTTTGCCAAAAATTTTCAAATAAGATTATTCTAACTTGCCTTTTTCTGTATTGTAGGATTGACAAGATGCTGATCTGGCGAGAACGTGAGCATGAGGAAGTGGATGAAGCCGTAATACTTCATTTTCCCACACAACGGGCATTAAAAGCATGTGGCTTGTACAAATTTTGGGCCATCTCAGGCATGAGGGCACAAGTAGAACTCTTGACATGGTTGGTGAACAGATGGAATGTGAAGGACCAGTGCTTCTTCATTGGTGGTCACCGGCTCGAAATTGAGCTGGAGGATATATATTTCTTGACTGGTTTGTCCAAGAGGGGTGAACAAGTTTCTTTGTTTGGGACTAGGCCAGGTGGCCAGATTGTCGCTAGTCTTCAACTAGAATTCTGCAATGATCAGGCAAATCCTTGGAACAAACGGATTGACATAAAACACATCATCCGTCCTGAATTGAAAGTTATTGCTTTTACTATTACCAAATTGTGTGGGAGTGTTGCGCTTCATGTAGCTACTGGTTCCCAAATGCGTATTTCCGTGGACTTTTTTCGCGGCACCATCTTTAACTGGTGTGAAGCTGTGTTGGCCAATGTAAAAGGCCAATTAACCAGAGCAAAAAATGGGAAACTGAATAACTTTGGATACGGATCCATTGTTGTTTCTTTTGCTCTGGAGAGGATCCCCATGTTATCTCCACAGAGTATTGTTGATGCCAGTCGACCTCGAGAACCGAGAATGATTCGTTGGTCCGCATTGATGGCTCGTCATGCTATTGAGGGTACTGAGATTGTGCGATTTCCTCCTTCATATTTTCGTTGGCTGGATCGCCAACTTTTTGTGATAGAAGATTTTCCATATGCCGGGATAGATTTCCGCGGTGACAGAGAGATGGCTCTCCCAGCAGGGGAACAGTGGGATGAGTCAGGTATAATCATTTTTCAATGTTTGCTAAATTCTAATTTTTTTTAATTTTTTATCGTCTTTGAAAACTAATAACCAAAAGTTTTTTGAATACAGATGTGGGTCCACAAAGACCAACTCATCTTCAACCTTACGAAAGAAGACAACCAGTTGCGCCCGCACCAGCCCCAGCAGGCCAATCAGCGGAGATTTTGACTGATTTAGAACATCATCTGGAGCGTTTGACTCTAGATATTCCAGAGACCAGCATAGATGACATTCCTCTCAGGCTGCAGAGATATGTGATTGGAGTTCCAGGACCTTTTAGGAGGTTCCTATGCAGGGTAGCCCGAGCAGTGGTTTCTTATCTTGATCACCATCAGTGATGGGATGATTGTGTAGACTCATATTTTTTACTTTTGTATTATCATTTTTGTCGATCATAAGGTGTTTCCAACCTATGATCGAAGACGATGCATATTTTTTGAAAACACTCCTATACTATGATATATCAGTATTTGTCGGCTATTTGTGTACATATGTGAATGTTATTTGTTTTACTGCTTTGATTATTGCAAATTTCTATTTATCATACTAGAAGCAATTGAATCTGCTAATGTATTTAAATGTCTTGGAATATGCTGATATTCAATGTAATCAAATTCACGTTCCAAGAGACGAACTCTCAAAAAAAACCGTAACAATACTGGATTTATAATGGTATAAACCCTGTTAAGTTGTAATACAACAAGTTCAAAATCCAACCTTACAATCAAACTCCGAATTCCAAATGATATGGATTCAGACAATAACTCAATCACTGCACTATACTCGGCAATGTTATTTGTTGTTTGACCAAGACTTACCCCATGCATGGATACTAACTCATCAGAGGGTGAATAGATAACCCAAGTTGCGGAAGAAATGTTCCGTGTACTACGACAAGCACCATCAGCAAAACCAATGTAGGTTTGAAGAGACGTCGACATCTGCAATATCAAGAGTAAAACTTAGATAAGCAGGAATAGTGACAAAAACACACTTCTAAACTAGGTACACTTTTCTAATCTAAAACACACCAGCAGTAAAGAAATATAAACTAACAAAATCTCCACACCACATTAAGCATAATATCGCTTTAGATAAAGCCCATTTCTGGGTTTATCCAAAGGGACACCGTCAAAATATATCAACTCATAGGCCCCTTTTGCTAACTTTCGTTTAACAATATAAGGACCATGCCACATAGGCACAAATTTCCCAGCTCCTAGCTTGTCGTTAGCTTGATCATAAAGTAAAACTAGGTCTCCTTCTGAAAAATTTCGAGGGGTCACACTTCTATCATATTGAGCTTTTATCCTTTTAACATGAGCCTCGTTTGCTATTGCAGCATTTCGTCGATTCTCATCTAATTGGGCTAAGTACAAGAAACGTTTCTCCTCTTCAGACGTAGCTGGAAGTAATTCTACAGCTAATTTTAGTGACGATATTTCGCATTCAATCGGTAACACAGCTTCCAAACCGTAAACCAGTTGAAAAGGAGTGAAACCTGTTGATGTTTTAACTAAGGTTCGATATGCCCAAAGTGCTGAAAATAACATGGAATGCCAATTCGTCTTGTGAATACCAATGATTCGTTTAATCATGGTGACTAAAACTTTGTTAATGGCTTCAACCAGACCATTAGCTTGCGGATAATACGGAGTGGAACTATCGTGGTGCAAGCCAAGATGGTCTGTCAGTTCAGTCATCATGATGTTCCGAAAATGACTTCCATGATTCGTAATAATAGCTTGAGGAACACCGAACCTAGTAATTATATGATTAAATACGAATGTTGCAGCAGTCTTGCCGTCAGCTGAAAATGTAGGCATCGCCTCGGCCCATTTTGTAAAATAATCTACTGCTAAGATAATATAGGCATGCCCCCCGGCCGAGTGAGGGTTACATGTAATAAAATCGATACCCCATTTCGCAAAAGGACCAACAGAAATTATAGGGTGAAGAGGAGCGGGTGGCGCGCGCATTTTCTGATAAAAAATTTGACAGTTGTGGCATTTTCGAACCGCATAAATGCAATCTTTGAACAGCGTTGGCCAGAAATAACCTGCACGCAATATCTTTTGGGTTGTGGCATACCTAGACATATGACTGCCACATGCTCCAGAATGACAGTCATTTAACACCTTTTCAGCTTCTTCATGAGTTAGACAACGTCGGAAAACAGAATCCGCTCCACGTCGATAAAGTGTATCAACAATGATGTTATATTGTTGGGATTGGAAGTGTATTTTCCGTCGCTGAGTTCATGAAATGTCAGGATGAAAAGATTGGGTTTGGAGATAAACAATAATATCTCCATACCATGGATCAAGTGTACTGATGAGAAACAAAGATTTTTCCGCAATGGACTCTTCTGCCACTATTTCAGTATCAGTAGAGGGGAAATCACACATCATTTCCGCAAATACCAAAGATTTCTTTGCCTTGGATTTTTCAAATTCCAAGTCAAATTCTTGCAGGATAACTATCCACTTGGAATATTTGCCCCCTAGCAATTGTTTGGTCAAAATATACATCATAGGGTTGCAATTAGAAATCACCGTGGTTTTACGTAACAAGATGTAATGTCTAAAACGTTGAACAGCTTGAACAGCTGCCAAGGCCAATTCCTCCACATGTGTGTATTTGATTTCAGTCGGATGTAGATTTCGACTAAGATAATAAATCACATGTTCATTGTGAGATTCATCTTTCTGAACTAGTACCATCCCAATAGTGGAATGAGAAGCAGCGAGGTACAAAATGTAATCTTGGTTGTAGTTGGGAGGATGCAATAACGGTGCATGGGTCAACGCGTGTTTAAGTGCATCAAAATATCGATCAGCGATCTCGTCCCAGAAGAATGGAATGTCCTGTTTCAACAACCGGGTAAAACCATTTGTAAGCTCGGCATAGTTAGGAATAAATCTACGTAAAAAGTTTGCTTTCCCCTGCAAACTTTGGAGTTGGCGCAAAGTCGAAGGAGGAGGCAATTTAACAATGGCTTTGACCTTCGATGGATCGACGCGAATTCCTGCTTTCGAGAAAACAAATCCCAGTAATCGACCCGATTCTACGCAGAAAACACATTTATGTGGATTCAGCCGTATCCGATAATGCCTACATCTCATAAAAATTGCTCGTAAATGAGTTGGATGATCGGCCTACGTAATGAATGAGCAGGTAAATCATCGAGATATGGCTGGACAATGTGCTTAATGTCATGAAATGCGTAAGACATAGCCCGTTGAAAAGTTGCTCCAGCATTCTTTAGTCCAAAAGGTAGTTTACAATAAGCAAATGTTCCCCATGGACAAATAAAAGTTGTTGTGGGTCGATCTGCAGGGAGTATGTTTATTTGATTGTAGCTGGAAAAGCCATCCATGAAGGAAAACAATTCACTGCCAGCACAATCATCGATTATTTTATCGATATAGGGAGTTGGATAATTATCTTTTGGACACGCTCGATTAATATCCCTATAATCGATACATACTCTTATCGTTCCTTGTTTTTTAGTCACAGGAACAATATTCGATACCCAATCCGTTAAGGGAATTGGATAAATGAATCCCGCTCGAAGTAAATTTTCAACTTCTACTTTTATAGCAGCAGCTTTTCTAGGATGAATTTGACGTAATCGTTGACGAACAGGTTTAGCATCCGGGTAAGTCTTAATTTCATGAACGACGATCGATGGATCAATTCCTGGCATTTCTTCATAAGACCAGGCAAACACGTCATGGAATTCTTGAAATAGGGCTTTATAAGTCCGAATTTCTTCATCTGTACAACAAGCACCTATATGAATGTTTTCAATTATTCCTGGTTTTACTGAAATGTCAATTGGAACCGTTCTAGATATATTTTCCAAATTTAACTCAGAATCAGGATTTTGCAATGGATTCTGAGGTTCCTTGGCATATTCAGCAGTAAAAATTAAAGCGAAATCATCTTCAAAATGATCTAATTCAAGTAAAAATGAAGATTGGTGATGTAGATCTTCCCATGGTAAATCATCAACAGACAAAAACTCACGAATTTGCTCATCTGTATGAACAAGTTCAGGAAATGTCGTTGTAATTGAACTAGATATAGAAAGTGATTCCTCTTGGATCCCATTCATTGGATCAATTTCGATTGAAGAGGGGTTGGAAAGTGACTGTACAGCCTGGTATGCAATTTCAAATGGACTCAAAGGCATCATGCCATCAAATGAATCTATCTCGGATTCGGAAGGTACGATCCAAGGATCATCAAACATAATAGTGTCTGATGAAATCATGTTAATATTTGCAGTAGAAGGCGATACGTTAGGAGGAGGAAAAAAAAAAAGTTCCTAGTAAACCAGAATCTTTAATCAAACCTACTCCAACATCCTTATAAGGGATAGCCATTTTACCAACATGCTGGATTGTTTCTGTAGAGGCTGGGTCGGATGAAAAATAAGTTAACTGATCTATTGTCACGATCTTTCCTTGATATGGAAATTTTATGAGTCGAAAGACCGAAGAAACAACAGCAGTCATAGCATAGGACCAACTACGACTCAGAAGAAGGTTGTAATCTAGAGGGGCATCAACCACTTCCACATCTAGATTAACGATTTTACCTTCGACCCCTATGGGTAAATCCTACAAAATACCAAAAGGTTGAAAATCTCGACCATCAAAATCCTTTAGAATTGTCGGGGATTGGTTAAGTGTAGGAGATCCAAGCGATTTCCAACACTGAATCAACATAATACACATTGAAGCTCCCTCATCAATCACAGTCCGGAAGATTGGTCTGTTTTTTACTAACACTGGAATCTGGAAAGCCATTTGGTGAGGAAGACATGGTGTACTATTTTCTAAATCGAAGATTATAAGGTTAGAATCTTGAACATCGACAGCTCCTATGGCAGACAATAATAATTTACGCTGTGCTGGACACGATTGCAGCACTTCCAAAGCCGACATTGCTGAAGGAGAAACATCTAAGTCTTCAACAATGTTGTAATTCTGAGCAGCTCTCGCATGTGGATTGAAAGCTGATTTACGAAGAACACCTTTAGCAGGCGGTTTGATTATTAAGTCTGGATTTTTTTTCTCGATCTGTAGCGGACCAGAAACAGGAGGAGTTGTAGTTGATGTATTTGCATTAGAAGACTCTGCTTCTTTTCCATCAACAGGATTCTTAGAACCGTAATCTTGCGATCGCGTCGCAACCCTTACATGAGACATCATCATAATAGGCTCTTCTAAAGTAGTCGAGGAAGAACCAATCATCTTACTATCTTGAATTGGAAAAGGATCCTTCAAGACAGCAGGTTGTTGCGATCCTTTAACGAATTTCGTAACTTCGTCTCGATATGGACATTCTTTCGTGAAATGATCTTGTTCACAAATGAAGCAAGGATAGTGAGGTTTACGTTTTTCATCATTGGATTCATCTTTATCAGTTTTCTCTTTCGAATTCTTTTTGTTTTTGTTCCTCCCCTTCTTTTTACCATCGGATTTTGATTTTGTCGTAGATGTTTCAATGACACGAATATCGGCGGAAACTTCGAGAGAAGATTCTCCTTTCGGGGAATCAGGTAAAGTTATAATTGGAGAAGAATTCTTTGACGATTTCTTCTTACTTTTAGAATTAACTATACCAATCATACCGTCAACGGCATGAGACCCTGAAGGAGCAGCAACTATTTGACCTTGTTTTGGAAGGTCTGGGATTTTTTCATGTAGAGTACCTGACTACGTATAAACGAGGTTAAGGTATTGAGCTTGAGCAATTACCTGCTCTTCAGTAACAACACCAGCCTTAGCTACATCTTTAGTGATCTTGGGTAACAATGATTTAACAAACCATTCTGCCAAAATTTGATCCGGAATATAAACTTTCACCAAATGTCTTCTACGTCGCCATTCATGAATATGATCAGAAATATACGTGGACGTAGATTGTTTTAGCGAAGTTAATAATTCTGTGTCGTTGTCGTATCTGACAGGCAACTGAAAATGAGTCAAGAAAGCTGTTGCTAACTGACTGAAATTATGAAATGAGCTGCGTGGCAACTCAATGTACCATTTGGCTGCAAGACCTATAAGGGTTCTCTGAAAAAGACGTAAACGAATCGAATCATCAATAATTGAATTAGATGCACACCAAAGGTGATAAGTCATAACATGATTCGATGGATCCTCTCCTGACTTACCTTTATATTTTGGTATATCACTGGGCAACTTATGAGGCATTGGCGGCCAGTTCTGATAATAAAAAATTGGATCATTTGTAAGGCGCGTCAAATCAGGTAAGTCCAAAGTTGCGATGAATGGTAGTTGACGGTTAGGGTCGCGAAAACCTTGAGAAGCCAAAGCAGATCCGGGAGGCGGATACCCAGGATAACTAGGAATCGGATTTGCATTAGGTATTGTGTAACCTCCCGGATAACCAGGATGAACCGGACCATACTGAGGTTGTTGATAAGTATAACCAGGGTATGGTTGATACTGATAGCTTGGATTATGTACATAGGGACCGAATTGCGGATGTCCCTGGTACGGTTGATACGTAAATTGAGGTTGACTTGTAACAACTGTACTCGTACCGGCTTGTCCTGCAGGCATCTGAACTGTAGTCTGAATGGAAGGTCCTGACTGAGGTACAGAGACTTGAGGGATTTGCACGGATACAGGGATAGAAGAATTCGGTGCTACAGATACTCCAGAAACGGGTGTGATAGGTTGAACAGACGTTGCAGCAGTTACAGCAGTTTGAGGCAGAGTCTGAGGTGTACTAGGCCCAGCCTGCTGAACTGAACTAGGTGCAGGAGTTTGGATAGCTGGCTGAATAGGTTGCTGGGTTGAACCAGAAACCAAAGGTTGGCCAGGTTGATAAGGCAACTGCACATTAGGCTGCAAAGGTTGTTGATATTGTGATGGATCCAACACCATAGTTCCGGGGTATTGTCCCATAGAAGGTTGAACGTAAGGACCAAAACCTGGTTGAACGTAGGGTTGATTAGTAAGTGGTAAATTTCCGACTCCTTGAAAAGATGGTTGACCAGAAGGCTGTTGGTAACCTTGAATTGGGTACTGACCTTGAGGTTGATAACCCTGAGGCGCGTACTGAGGCTGGGGTTGATAAGGACCCTGAGGAGCATATTGTGCTTGGGGTTGACCTTGAGGAATGTACTGTCCTTGAGGTTGATAACCCTGAGGTATGTACTGTCCTTGGGGTTTCCCCCCAAAATAATATGATTCCACAGTTTGTCCTGGGAAAAAGCTACCTTGAGGTTGTGCCCCGGGTGGTAATTGACTACCTTGAGGTTGCCCCCCAGGCGGTAACTGACTACCCTGAGGTTGCCCCCCAAACAGTAACTGAGTTCCCTGAGGTTGCCCCCCAGAAGGAAACTAACTGCCTTGAGTTTGAGGATTTGGAATATTACCAGACATCATAAAAATTTGCTCTGCGTTCGACGTTTCAATTTTAAGTCCATCAAGACCAGATGATAACACATTTTCGATGGGTTGAGGAGTTGCTCCTGAGAAAGTACCAGACAAAGACTGATATCCTGAAGGAACAGAAGGACCACCATGTAAAATGATTCCGGCGTTTGAGAAAACATGGATGACTCTCCAGCCATAAAATATGACGGATAATAACCTCTAGGTGTAGGATGAAATGGAATTCGAGGTGGATAAAAAGCAAGACCCGGATTCTCTAAAAAGTTCGTTAAAGAGAGATACCAAGGATTAGTTCGAATGGGGCTATAGAAAATAGATTCACGCTCCCTAAGATTTAACGATTGAGGGGAGTCGGGAAGAGATATGTCTTCGTCTGGATTAGTAAGTTCTTCAATAGAAATAAGTCCAGAGGGAAGATTGTCTGTAATGATATTTCTTACCCTAGGTGAACCTGGATCGCTAGAAGTTGGTGTAATAAATCCTGAGGATGTTTCTAACACAGAAGATTAAGTTTCAGGTTCAGAGATTTCAGGTTCGTCAGCTAATTCACTGGTAGGAGAAACATAACCAGTAACTTCAGAAACTGAAATCGGTTCTTGAATGTATTCTGTTGTAGGGATTTGATGATTAGGATGTATAACTATAGATGAACTTCCAATTTCTGTTGATCTAATTCTACTACTACTGGATGCTACCAGAGCACGAAGCCCTTCAAGTTGACTTGGTGAATATTCAGGGGGTTTCCCTTGTATTCTCCGGGATTGTCTCGGCAATTCCGCCACGATTAAAGATTATCTAATCACACGCAAACAAAGAAAAATTTCAATGAAAACACCTAAAGTCTCTAAGAAACAAACAATTGAATCATTCGCTTAAAAATCTAAGAGTTCAAACCACACACAAACAGGTAACTTTCCATACTAAAAACACTAGTTGGTGATGAAATCCAACTTAGTAGAATTTTAACACGAAAAGGGCGGTTGGAACAGTTACCCCGACAACCTGCTTAATGAAACAGACCAGTGCAAGTTTCTCCACTATACCATCTCGAGTGAAGATAACCCTCCAGAGAGTCCAAGTGAGTCTAGCCGACGTCTGTTCCAGGTACAGTGGGATCTTCCCTCCACCGTCACCTTAGGAAAGAATCCTAAAGATTATAGCCACTAAGGTTACCAACTGAAACAAATATACCTGGGGGAACAGTCTACGATCCGACACACACGCAAGGGCAGAGTAACAAAGCTCAATCCCCTTGAAGGCTCCTTGAAATAATCCAAGGTTTACCGAAAAGTGACCCCTGGCTCCTCGACAATGGTCTATCCGAGGTTTACCGTTTTTAATACGTGTATATCTTCTATCGTTCCCAATGAGGAAGGATTGATTACCCCACTGGTTCAGATATGATCTCGTGCTTAACTCCTTTAAGAGGAGCTTCCCAGAGCATACATGCAACAATTGGAATTCTTCCTACCGCAAGATTCATCTACTTGTTTGTTTTAGCTATCTTGGAGAGTTAATTACTCCCTACTCCAAGATACTAGCCTAAGCTATGTTGGTGATAAGAGCCCTAGAAATAAAATATTACTAGATGAATTTTAGTTAAGCGTTACTTTTATGAGCTGTTTCTTAAGTCAATGGGTGCGGAAATGAAACTTTGGATGATGTGAAGACTCGACTTCCAAAAAACACTAAAATGCACCTAGAATGATAATCAATTCTTTTTCTTTCAATGAACTTCTATCTAAAGAAAGAGTTGGAGAATGCAATTCTTTTAATAAAAAATTCCTTCTTTAAACATGAAGAATAATTGAAAGAAAATACTTTGTTTTTTCAATAATGAGATAAATGATCAAAGCTCATAAGAAAAATCATTTTCCTTTCCAAACTAGAAGCTACAAAACAATTTTCCTTCGAAAGAAAGCTACAAAATTAAAACTACTCAAAACTACAAAATCTAATCTTGAGATCTAAAATCTAAATTGAGTAAAAGCTTTAAGATTTTGAAGAATGTTTTCCTTAGTTGTTCAGCAAACTAAGAATATATTCATTTAAAATAACAAAAAGGTCAAAAACACTCAAAATATGTTTTTTTTTATAAAAATGAAATTCAAAACTTTCAATCGAGTTTTTTCGAAGACTTGCAAAGAAACAAAAAGGCTCAATTTCTTAATAAAGGATGTTTTCACAATCAGGTCGGATTCAAAAGACAAAAAGAGATCAATGTAATCTGACATACTGCAAATTGTCGAAAAGTTCGAATCGCTACAAAGACCAAGTGGAAAAAACAATCCAAACGGAAAAATCTTCTAGAAAATCATCAAAACATCAACACTGTTGGAGTTCATTCACAAAAAATTCTTGACAGAAACAATAATCAGTCTGGGCAGACACCAAAAAGCTAAATTCAAATAAAAATAAACTAGAGAAAGAAATCTAAAGATTTTCTAAAATTTTTACAAGGTCCGCAGGGAACCGATATTGACAGGTGCGGTCCCGCACTGTATTCTTTACAAAAAGTGTGAACCTGCCCGCACTGTCGAAGTAAGGCAGAGTGCGGTCCTAGGAAAAATTATAGAAAAACTTAAAATATTTCTAAATTTTCAAAAACAAGGAAAATCTAAATTACCTAGACAGATATGTATCAATCAAAAATCAAGAAAAAAATGTTTCCTCAAATCAAAATAAAAGAGAACCAAAAACAACAAGTTCATCCCCAGCGGAGTCGCCATTTTGTTGTGTAGATTAATCCGTCTTGCGGACAAGATCGATCTCTCTAGTACTAAAAGAAACTAGCAACAAACAGCCAATTATACTAATCTCTCTCTAAGCATATAAGATTCATAAAAACACTATATAGGTGTAAG